>CANNZV010004261.1:0-44376 GCA_947561585.1 Caprella mutica
CATTCAGTGAGAAGATACAGAAAAACTGTATTCTGATAAAGCCTGATATCAACATTGTCAGACTTCACTATTGCTTTGATCTTCTGTAAGTGTTACTTTAAAAAAATTTAGTGGTTCACTCTGACAAATGAGAAATATAAAAACGCATACAAATTACTCAATGATATCCGTGGTTAAATAAATATTAGGTAACAATAGATTTAATATAAAACTGAATGAGCCAAACCATAGCTGAGTACCAAGAACAATAGTGATTAATGTTTATTTTATATTAGGGCTATCCACCAATAAATTAACTATAGCTATTATTACCTATTATTAGCTACACTATCGATAAAGAAGTTGTATTTTTGTTCAAATTAATTTGTTGGATTATGATTCATGAGCAATATATATGTGGTGCTTCAATCTCTTGAGATTTTAGCCAATATTATCGACTATAAACTCTGAAGATTTTCTATGCTCTGTTCTCCAGAGTTTTCGGCAGATAATAACGCGTCAAACCTCCACAGATTATCTCGTCCTTATTTTGCCGTGGCCTCCGTAGGTCGTGGTAAACATTTGTAGAAAGCAGAGATTATCTGCTGAGCGCTGCTTAGAAATGCTGAGACTGCCATAAACTACAGTAAAACGTCCGCTATACTGCACCGAATTTTAACTGGGTAGAGTCTTCGGAAGTTTGAGGTACTCCAGTAGCCCAAGTGAAACCTGTATCGCCATCATTTATTCTGAGTCCGACGAAAATTGTGTCCGCAACAACGGTAGAAAAGTCTTGAAGATAATTAAAAGTTAGGGACACGCTTCTTTAATTTTTGTACAATATTTCACCAAATTAGTATCATATCAAGCAATTTCATTTCTCAGAATAATCAAAACACATTACAGTCAATTGTTGCTAATAATAGTTCACATTATGAATCTAATTCTTTAGATTGAAAGGTGGTAGAATGGTAATTATTATAGAGAATTGAAGATGTGAATCACATGAATTGAGTGGCATGATTCATACAAATTGAGTTATGTGTTTCATACAAAATATGCAGAGTTATTAAATGTTAATGGACAACTTGTTTGCATGAAACCATCGTTCAATAGAGAATTACTACTTTTTGAACGGTGGTTTCATGCGAACAAGTTGTCTATTACCACTGAAAAAACCAATGGTATGGTATTTTCTAATAGAACTTATCAAGTCAGTAGTGTTAACCTAAGGACTAATAATGAGGAAATAGCTGTAGTTGATTCAGAGAAATTTCTTGGTGTTCATATCGATAGACAGCTCAAATTTAGCACCCATTTAACTAATGTTTGTAGTAAGGTATCTAAGTCTATTGGAATATTTCATAAACTTAAGCATATTGTTCCTTTCGAATGTCTCTTAAAACTTTATTATAGCTTTGTTTACTCTTACCTACGATACAGTAATTTGGTATGGTGTGTACCAATGATTGTCATATTCGCCAATTATTCTTACTTCAGAAGAAAATAATTTGTTTAGTAAACAATGCAGAATATCTGGCACATACCAAGGATTTATTTCGTAAATGTAATATTCTAACCGTACATGATCTACATAATGTACTTTTGTGTGATTTTGTTCGAGGGAGGATTGGTGTGGACATACATATGGCGCAACATTCAATCAATACAAGATCTCGGACCAAACTTTTGCCTAGTGACAGAAAATTAGCTATGACACGTCGTTCCCCTTACTATAGTGGTGTACTTTTATACAATACTATTCCCCTGGAAATTGTAACAGCTACTGGACCTCAACATTTAAGAAACTAATAAAGTCTTATTTTATTAATAAAGATAATGAACCCCAGCTAATTTTGTGTTAAATGTCGAATATACTAGCTTAATTGTTATGATGTTATTTTTGAAGTAATATGTTTGTTTTTTGATGTTACTGTGGATACTGTATACATTTTAATAATGTGATACTATACTGTTTGCTCGAAGAGTTTATTAGAACTCATAAAAGAGCTTGAGCTAAAAATACAGACTTATTGTATATGATTTTTTTTCTTAGTAAAGAATTTGAATTTGAATTGAGAGATGTGAACCACTTCAGGTTTGGGAGTTTCTTATAAGAATTGAGTGTGATGGATCTTTTGAACTTTTTTACCCTTGCAAACTATAATGGAAATATAAACGTACCTGTGAGGTCATTTACGAATGAAATAATATTTTTGCCTGGTTCGGGGGCACAAGCTTTGGCTTGGAACTTTTCACACTCAGTGCTGGTGTTCTTTGAAGGCCCTTCGAGTTTATTGTTTGGGGCGAAGAAGATATACTCAGAGCCATATGTTTTATATTGTTTCATTTTTGTAGCACACGAAATAGAGTTGACTGCAAAACAACAATAAAATAATGGTTAAGAATATATCACCTGTAGCGAGTATATCTTACTTAAATGCCTCACTCAGAAACAAGCATTCAGTTCCTCCTTTAATAAGAATTTCACACATCAGAAAACATTAAAACGTAAAATAAAAATAATTTTATTTTGCTCTAGAAACAATTTTGAAGGGAAACATCACCAAAAAATATTTTATACTCAATCATTTATTATTTAAGTATATATAAATTATTTTCATAATTTATAACCACCAATAGTAGTTAATAAGTTGAACAGTGGAGGGTTAAAACTCCCTCCCCTTTTGTACAAAAAAGTTCACAGTGAAGGATTAAAACCACTATTAGTTGTTGTAAATAACGTACAAAATAAAGGTAAAACAGCTTCTGTTTGATGTGAATTAATTGCGCCTCTTCTATGGGAATATTTTTACCGCGATGAAGTGACTTTCGTAATTTAATGACGAAAGGTGATACACCAAGTTAAATATCATATTGGGTAAGCCCTTTATGTTGGATCCTGTCTATGAATTCCTGGGTGAGTGATTAAGGTTGATGACTTTTTTTAATCATTGACACATGCATTCTTGTTGGCCGAGCTTTTTTCCGGTCTCTAACTATGGCACTGGGTTTGGAAGAAAGACAATGGATGAGAGCGAACTTATCCATGACCCCATCCACCCTCTTTGATGGAGGTGCCAAATATATTGGCACTCTTCGAAATGTCACGGAGAAATTGGGAAGGTTGGTAACTCGTGTTTGAGCTCTTGAGTGGAACCGTGGCCCAAGATTAGTCTTCATGGTATCAGGACAACCTTCATCACGGTCATTACGAAAGTTGCAAGCTAAGATGCAAGAGGTATTCATATAAAGCTCAAAATCTCTATAAATATCCTGAGAACTATTTAAAGAAAGATGAGTGGATTAGCTTTTGAGTCCTGTCTGAGGGCCTATCGTATCTATGACGTGGAGTGAGGTCTTCTGATGTATGAGAAAAAAACACATGCTTGGTCGACGGTCGTGTCTGTTTTGATTGTAACATCCAACTATGGGCTCTCAATCAAACCTCTGATGACTTAGATTATGTAGAGATGCGGTTAGAGATTAAAGGCACGGGTTAGCAGGAAGCTTGAAACATATGATTCGGACACCTACTGATCAATTCAATACCTTAAAGTTCTCTTTCAAGCAATAATTTATTATTTTAATCAATGAGGCAAATATATTTTTATAATTTTGCTGGAAACTCCATGACATTTGATTGCAATATATTAATTATATATGGTTTTAATTATTTTGTCATCAAAACTGTACAATATCCGTTTTTTCCAGACTTGCTAATTTTTAATCCGATGAAAAAGAATGTAGATGCATCATTTTTTGTAATGTCAACTAGGAAGGTATCATTAATTCAATATTAAATATTCCTGTAAAGGTATAAATTTAGGGAAACTTATTATAGAAACTCTTTTATACTTCAGGGAACAATTTAAATATTTAATCTCAGAGATATTGGCAGCAGAGACCAGTAGCATCTCCCGGGAACCTGATGTGGAGAGAGTAACTATATATTCTTTGGTTGACATTAGGGCTGTGGTTTTAGGTCCATACTATACTGGCGGTGCCACCGCCGCGGTGCTACTGCTCTGTTTATGCATCTTCAATTAATCAAGTTTAAATTAATGGAAAAGCAAAGTTGCAAAGTATACTGGCGGTACTACTGCCTTGGCAGTCTGCGTTGCTACGGCGCTAGGCGGTGGCACCGCATCAGGACGCGTTAACACCGCCGCAGTAGCACCGCTTGCAAAGTATACTGGGCAGTTTCACCGCGGCAGTCAAAATATAAGGACATACACAAACCACTTTAAAGTAGAAGATATCCCAACACAGCTAATATTTAAAAGAATATGTAGTTATATCTCTTTTATATATAATTCTTAACATAAATTTTTATTTACATAATTTTCTATCAGTGTAGGAAGGCAACAGGTTATTATTGAGACAAGTTTCATGAAACGTCGATGAGCCTTTAGAGTTACTATATACATATATATATATATATATATTTACTTAAATTTTTATTTAGATATATATTTTTTGTATAGCTAATTTTTTTTTACATAACTTTTGAAATTTTATATATTTTTTTCTTTTTCTATTGATTCCCCATTAATTTTGAAGCAACATTCAATTTCTATTGAAACTCTGTTATCTATAACTGGGAAAGTACACTTGCTTTAAATATCTAGCGACTGTTGGTACGTTAAATAACGTGGTATTAATCATTCCTACTAAATCTCGCTATTGCTATTGTTATTATTAGGTATATTTTAAGGTATCTAATAATGCGAAAATTATATTTTTGTGATGGTAGATATTCATATTCCTTCATTGTTTCAACATATTCATATATAATCTCATATAATTCATTTATCTATAAATTGAACATGTTCGGTTATTTTGTTGATCAATGATCACAGTTCACGCCAAAAACCAAACGTTCCGCTGCTCTAAAAGTTAGCTTTTTATAAAAAGTTAGCTTTTATGAAAGCTTAAAGTTAGCTTTTAGTAAAAATGAAAGTTAGCTATTTATATTGCTCTAAAAATGAGCTTGTAAACTAATTAAAATAATCGTTAATCTTATAGAGCTGTGTGCATACGCTGCGTTCTCACTGCCCAGTATACTTTGGATTTTAAGAAGCAGTAGCAAAACAGTAGCACCGCGGCAGTGGCACCGCCAGTATAGTATGGGCCTTAGACTACTGGCGAGGAGTCACATCGTAAATCAATAATTGGAATGCCCTGTTCAACAATATTAAATAAAGTGCGAAGCTAAAAATTCAAAAATCACCATTTAATGGATATAAAGTGGTCAGTGCATATTAGAGGAACTTTAGAATATTTAGATTTATAAAATACTCACCAACAACTTGATTGACGAGTCTGCCATCCTCACATACATTCATAACACCAGAGTTACAGGTTAGATCTTGAGCAAATTTTTTCAGAACTGGAAAAGAATAAAAATATCATTAGATAGATAGGTGTAGACAAATTTTAATGTTTAATTTTAGTACCTTTAAAACGTGAAAATTATCCATCTATTTACACTATTGGATAGCTCATTATATGCACTAACTGTTATATTTTACTTTCAGAGGTATTTCTAAATATTAATTTAGTTATGAGCTCTGTAGCGTCGACAATTCAGGAACTGTGTGAATCAGGACAGTCCCCATGTCAAATATGCGAGCTTTTGAAGTGTCGTGCAAGTAGATTTGGTGTTTACAAGGCTCTGAAGCGTTTCAGAGAGACAGGTTCGACCCTCCCAAAGGCTAGGAGCTTTCCAGATCGCAAGGTTAGGACCTCTAAGCTCATCAAAAACACCCGGGAGAAAATCAGGAGGAATCCTGAAAGAAGCGTCAGGAAATTGGCATCAGCGTCTGGTGTGAGCTATGGAACGATGCAGAAAGTGCTCACAAGTGATCTGAACCTTTCCCCACTCAAAAAGACAAAAGCTCAGCTACTGTCAGAGGCCACAAAAACCAAACTGCTGCAAAGAGCAAAGCTTCTTCTGGAAAATCTGAGAGACGGCACCCAACCTCCGGTCTTGTGGACTGATGAGAAGTTATTCACGGTCCATACCGTCCCCCATCATCAGAACGACTGGATTTATGCAGTGAATAAGCGCGATATTCCTCTGAACGACAGGCTGATGTTTAGGAGTCAAAAACCAGCTTCTGTCATGGTCTGGGCCGGGGTAACCTCATCTGGAAAAAAGAGTCCTCTTTTCTTCATTGAAGATGGTGCAAAGGTGAACCAGTACGTTTATTTGAAGTTGTTGGAGGATCAGTTGGTGCCTTGGGTGAACACAACGTTCGCTGAAAACAGGTGTTACCCTCCAGCAGGACGGAGCCACGTCCCACACGGCTAATCGCGTTCAAAAATGGTGCAAGAAGAATATGGCTGGGTTATGGTCGAAGGAGCTATGGCCTCCTTTCTCTCCTGCTGTGAACCCTATGGAATTTTTGGAGAGTATTTTGGAGATTAAAGCCTGCTCTTCTAATCACTCAAATGTGAACGCTCTAAAGCAAAAATTGACGACTTGTTGGGACAAAATTCCAGAAGAAACCATCCGTGCCGAGTGTAGTCAAGTTCCTGACAGGTTGAGGCGTTTGGTGAAGGCAAAGGGAGGATATATTGAAAACTAACTATGGAATTTATTTCTTAGATGTATAATGATTTTTTCTGTTAAGTTAGTATTTTTTTTCGATATATATTTGTCTACACCTGGCCTGATCACCCTGTAAAATCGAAGGATATCATATATACCCGCTGCCAAAATGAGAAGGTAATTTATACGAAACTATTATAAATCCAATTTGCGTTACAACCAAATAATTATTATCAAGCTTCTCAACTTCAAGAATGGTGTTTGAATGAATTTACTATATTGTTACATATAGTGTTAAAATGGAATGAAAGTATATCCTTACGTTATTTTTACATTAGGTGATATTTACGCTGGTATACTATAAGTTACGCAGGTAGTTATTCTAGCAGCTACTTGTCATAAAAATAGTGCCCTAACCTACATCTACCGTCGACTTTGATGTCAAAACGAAACCAAGATTACACTCATTACATTAACTTAGAATTGAAATTGAAATAATTTCTAGATTGATTTAGAACTGACATAATTTCATGATATCAAAAAATACATTCTTTTGGTATATACATTTGTAGAATCAGGAAGTCGACAAGTCCAATTTGAAATACAATGTTCCTTGTATTGTTTTCAAAAATTAGATGTGTTAACAATTATGTTCATGCTTTTATTATTCACTAAAACAATTTAAAAATTGAAACTTGGCCAACTATGTACTATCAATGATGTCAGTTACTATCAAGTACTATTAGTGATACTATAAGGATGTTTTACAGTACCTGGGTTTGTCGCTTCTGCTTCAATGTACACCATTTGGGTTTGAGCCATGTTGCATTGGTCCATCTTTTCATAAACGGCTGGCGATACCTTGCACTTGCCATCATCGAATAGAAACATCTTGGCATCTGTTGAAAAGAATTTATTTCAATGAAAGATTATAGGTTCTAAAAGATCTAATTCGTACTTCAAAATACAATCAGTAATCAAGAATCATTTCATATTTTTCCAGAAGTTTTTCACTTTTTTAATTATTCAAATTCACGATCTATATCTAAGTTTTTAATACAGTTTTCATTCTTCACAAAGGAAAAGATATTTCTTACTATGTACAAGCGTATTAATGTCAAAGCACAAGTTTAATCACGATAATGTCAATCAATGCTTCATTTACGAACCTGCAGTATCGGCTGCAATAGCGCAATCTTCAAAAGTCAAGGCGCTAGGTTTTTCTACCCATCCACTTTCTAAGAGTTTAGGTTGACAAGAATCCGCAATGTACTTCTCATATTTTGTGTCAGAGCTTTCAGGTTCGATAGTCGAGATTGTGCAGACTATTTCTTCACAGTTCGGGCAAGGTGGTGTCGTTTTGATTTCAACCTGAAATGAAAGAGTGATTTAATGAAAATAATTTAAAAAGGAGAATCAAAACTTACACCTGGCTTGGAAGTTGGTTAGCAAAATATTAAGGTTAATTTTATAAAGTATCGTAAATCTTATGAAACTGGACAAATATTACAAGCTCTCTTGGACTCAATTTTTTTATTGAGATATCATACAATATCACAAAACATCTGGCACAACCAATGGAAGTTTTATTCGAAAATAATGATTAAATATTACGATATAGCTATTTAAAACATCAAATGATAGTTCAACCCACTTTTGAGAAAACTCTTTTATTTTTGGACTAATAGTTTTTAAATCTGGATGGTCTATTAAACTTTGCAAAAAAAAAACCACATTTTATTCATGTAACTTTTTCGGTTTTGGCTTAATTTTTCGAAAATGATGTATTTTTTTTTACAAATTTCAAAAGACGAGTAGTGCATGAGTGTATTTATGCTAGAATGAAAACGAAGACAGTTTTGGAATCCTTGGAACATTGCAAAAAAGGTAAAGATGAGATTTTCAAATTTATTTCTTGTTTTTTTTTATCATCATTTTTTGATGACTAACTATAAAATTTTAAAAAAATCCACAATTTTCGATTTTGAACTGCGATAAAAATAAAACGAGGGAGAAATTTGGAAAAACCCTCGTTCAATTTGTTTGAAATATTTTAAGAATTCTAAAACATTCATCGTTTTCATTCTAGCATACAAACATATAAACTCATACACTTTTGAAAAACTACATTTTTTTCGAAAACTTAAGCAAAAATCGGAAAAGTTACACGAATAAAAAGTGTTTCTTTTGTGAAGTTACATGTAGATTAAAAATTTCAGAGCGATCAGTTAAAAAAAAATAGTTAAAAATCATGAATTTTGACCCCTACCTGGCCCCCCTTAAGTGGTCGTACCCTCAAAAAAATTTGGGACTTGAAAGCTCACTACCTAAAGACTAAAATAAGAAGAAATTTTAAAATTAGCACCAAAATCGATAAGTTGACCCCCTTAAGTACTCACCTCCTCCATATTCAATCCTCTCATTGAAACTACATCATGGGTCTGAAAAGAGTGAAAAATTCAATTAATATAGGACAAGAAAATTAGTCAGTAGAGTATGAAAACAACTTATAGATTAGATAGATAAGTTTAAATGATTAGTATACTTTTGCAGATTAGAATAATAATCAATTCATAATATTATATTATAATAGAATAATTTCTGACAAATTATGAATGATATTTATGAGACAAAGTACGATTATAAAAGCTGTCTATAATGTTACGTATAGCTACTCTTGAAGAGTAAACTTCGCCCATTTCTTATTCTTATAACCTTGCAATACAAAGACATTATGAGTAATAATATAATTAGGAATTCATATCTCATTAATCAAAGGTCTAATTTGTTTAAATAACATAGAGAACTAAATACATTTTTTTCTTTAAATTAGAGCTTCCCTAGAAATATTTCGAATTTGTAGAGCTAAGGTTATATAACATATCACAGTTAACAGAAAAGAAATTGATTAAGTATTTGCTTCGTAATTAATTATTAAAGAAATATTCGCACTCAACCGTCACTGTCCGACTTTCTAAACGTAATAGAAGAACAAGTGTCATGAAATCAATTATATATCGTATCATCGTAAATTTAATTGCAATTAGGTATAAAATATTAATGAATATCTTAATACCTAATGAATACTATTAAATTCATTTTACTATATATATATATATGTATAGTATTAAATTCATTCATATTAGCTAGTTTTGATGCGACTGAAATAATATTTTAAATCATAAACATTAATAAGAGTTAATAATATATTTATAATATCATTTTAGTCACATGCAATTTGGTTAGATGATATCAAAATAATAAGTATTTTGCATTAATTCAATTACTTTAGTTTTGGTTAGCTCTTCTTCATTCTTCAACACTGTAATTCCTTTTATAATAAAATTTTGATGCTGAAGCAGTTAAATATATTTATTAAAGGATAGCTTTTGTCAATATTGAAGCAGTGGATACCAACAATTTGAAATAATTATTATTGGTTATTTTTAGGTTAATTTAGTATTTCAAAAAATTCTAGAATAATTATACGATTCAAAAAATTTGAAAAATGATATATTTATTTCACATTCATCATAAGTTTCTCAGCATCCTAATATCATTCAAAAACGAATGGCGGCATTGATGGAATTTAAAAAGAACTAACAAAAAGTAATATAATTCAGTCAAAAAACAATTAAATATTAAGTTTTAATGTAATATCATGCGACTGAAATTATCTTTTATATATTATAAACACTTCATAATGTTATTGTGATGCAAGTTATGAAGAAAATTGTAATAAAAGTATGAACAAAGTACTTACTAGGAAGAAGTGCAGAAAAAGAAGAGTCAACATGTTCTTCCTGCCTAATTCACTGAGAAATTTAGAAGCTAACATGGTTATCACAAAATAGTTAACTGGGCTGTGGTAAGGGAGGTACTGATGCGAGGGTAAGAGAACTAACATATATACCATTCTACACAGGTGTACAGGGATGTGTACATGTATCGACTACAATTATAGAAAAAACACACGTGAATCTCATCCATTCTAACATGGGTTGCCATTGCAGTAAAACGTACATGAATCACATCCACTGTAGCATAGAGATCCCGTGTCCAATACCTGGAAATTCACTGGTGCAAAATCATTTTCGCAAATAACAGCGTCCGGTCATAGACACTTCCCACCACCTAACTGCCACTGGTTCCACCCCTGTCCACCGTATCTTCCTCTGCCACGTCAACCATAGATACCTCCATCCCACATTCACAACATACCCTCCTTTTTATCCCCCTACCACTGCCTTATGCATTCTGTCCATGTGACCTCCCTTCGATTCATATACCTTCCCACATATCTCATACCTACGTGTTAAATCTATATCCCCCCTACCAATATTTCTAATTAAAACCACCTCCCTTATCCATACTCATACCTATGCTATCCTTGCACGATCTTCTCACATCAGTTCGACCAATCGCTCTTTCAATCAATAATCGTTTCCAATTCAACACAGTCCTTCTCTTCTTCCAGGCACTTTTCTCACTCCAACTTATCATACCATCCTATCACCACCGTTTCCACCTGTCTCTCATTGCCCAATCACATCATATGTCCTACTCTCTTAAATACTCTATTCTTTATATTTCATCACACTGATTTCACACCTAACCTAGCTCTCTTATCAGTCATATTCAAATTAATGGCCTCCATTCGTCTCAAAACTTGGCCTCGCATATCATACATACCTATAACACTTGTTCATCCACTTTTGCATCCTATTCATGTCCCTCATATACCACTTTCGTACCAAGCAATCGAACAATTTATCACTCTATACAGTCTACATACATTTTAATCACTCTCGCTTACCACCTTTTGGTCATACGCGACATTTTCAAATACTCTTTTACTCTTCACCATACACCATTCCCATTCTTAATCCTATTAATCACATCTGCATACGGCCTTATCCAACTACGTCACATCCTAATCATATTCGCTTGTTACATGCTAAACTCAAACACCTCATTCTTATCCTCATTATTCCTACACTCTCAAAATGCTATTTAACTGCTCGGACCACGCTCTTCCATCTTCACCATTGTCTTCTACTTGTACTCCTCAATCTTTACCATAGATTTCTCCTTATACTCCTCCAACTCCTCTACTTTCTTCGACACCTACTACCATATCCTCAGAGGACTGATCTACATCTTCTCTATCCTCCTCTTTTTTTCTTCTCCTAAGCATTGTTTATTTACAATTCCTTATATGAAATCAAGTTTTCATCTTACCATGCTTTATGAAACTATTTGTATAGCTTAGGTCATTGAACACGCACCAATCTATAAATTCACTCTACCTGCCTCACTCACTTACCGCCATCACCTGTTGTTCTCCCCTTAGGACAACCTCTGTACGTTTCATGTCACTATCTCCCCAATCTCCTGCCTTCTACACCTCCTATTTTACACCCTTCTTCTTACCTACAACTTCTTACTCTATATATCTCCTCCTTCTGCTTTGCCTAGTTATTCTTCCCTCCCTTCTATTACTTTCTCCCAATCCTCTAGTTCCCTTCCTAGTCCTAGTTCCCTCTCTTACATTTAGATGCTCCAGTCGCTTCTCTGTATCCTTACGTCTCTTTCTGTTTCTCTCTCCTACTACCCACCCCGCCTCTTCTTCTCCTACATACATCTGAAACTACGTTCTCCATGCCTCAACGGACCTGGATTCGGGTGAATAGTAGAAAAGTGTTTTTTTCACTTCTGACGTCCTTTGCCTCAAGACACACATCACTTGATCTGGCAAAGTTCGGGACCCTAAAGTGCACGCCCTCGCCGTCACTTTGGTTGGAAAGGTGTTCAGAGTAGCCAGCCTTGTTTCACTCTGATGTATATAGAGGGATATTAGGAACCCATTCTTGCGGTAAAACCAAACAGAGCCTCCCGGAATATGGTGGGTTCTTTGGCGCAACCGATGATGATGGGGATTCTCGTAGGATGCACTCCATTCAGCCAGTGAGTTTAATGCTCCTGCTATAGTATTTCATCAGCATTCCATCTCATTCCTCCTCATTTTTTCAGTATTTGACAAACTTATGTGGAAGTACAAATCCAATTCCTAGGAAATTTTGTTTTTCTGACATAATTCAAGAAAAGTTTCTTGTTTATATGAAGGGCCACAAGCCAAAGTCTCTTAACCGCAAAAATCGGGTTGCTCAAGGTAAAGTCTCTTAAGCGCTTAGCACCAGTGAAAACGGTTACAATCTTGATGTGCTAAGCGCTTAACACTCACGTAAAACGGTTGAAGTTAGCGGCAAACAAGAGTCTCTTAACCGCATCTCATTGCATAGAAAACGGAGCGAGGGTAGACTCAAGTATTAACCTTGTTCTTATTAGGTTCATTATTAGACTCTTCTATTTATATGGAATGTAATATGTTTCCAATTTTTATAATATAATAGCGGTAGATATATTGTACTATAAAAACAATAATTTTTAGAGGCTTGCAATAATTACTTCAAATCACTTAGGTGATGAAGAATAATATAAATCACGTAATTTAAGTTGACATGATGTAGTAAATTATAGCAGTTCATTTTAATTTCGATTTCACGAAAGCTGTTTCTTTAAGCTGCTAATTAATTTATAAGCACTTCTTAACATCTTTATTTGACTAAACTTTAAATTACATTTTCATTCTCTGTTGCTCAATATGCAAGTCTTTAATTATCTTGTTTTTAATAAAGTAATATATTTAAATAATTGTTAACATTGCATTATACTTTCAATCACACAATATCAGGAGAGGTTAGTTGAATTAAATGTTTAGTAGAATGATGGTAGTGAACATAAATATATTTTTTAATCTATAGTAGTCGGTTCCAATCTAGTCATTTGCTTTAGTAATTTACAAATAACTTCAAAACAATAACACTCACAAATTATCTGTACTGCACAGCAAAAAAAAAAACTGTATTTGTATTGATTATTTAACAGTGGACAAATTTCACATTTCCAAAAATAAACTTTACTAATTGTAATGTATATATTTTAGGATTGGTGTGGGTAAACTACAGATTGGTAAATAACAAAAACAGTGATTTGGGAATTTAACATCCTGCGGACACTTTCCCTCCAAGCAAATCTTTTTATTGCTTTAATCAATGAAGCTGATGCTTCTCATCATCTTGCTGCAAACCGCATGGAATTTGATAGCATATTTTTGTTATTTTTATCATAAAAACTCTACAATACCTATTTTACTTCACTTACTAATTTTAGGTCTGAAGAAAAAGAATGAACACCATTTGTTTTGATTGTCAATTAGGCATACTATAACCATTTATAATTCGTGTAAAGGTATGCAATTGGATAAACTTATTATAGGAACGTTTATATACTTTAGGAAACAAGTTATATCTTAATTAAACAAAAGCCGAAAACTTTGTTCGGCTTTGTTTGTTCATAAATTTAAAAACAAAACAAGGGGGTACAATCTTTTTTCTCAGCGTCAGGTTAGTGATTCACTCTATTGTTGCTCACAGAGTATCAAAAACATTAAAACCAAATAATTTAAATATACTGAGTCTAATTGTATGCGGTTTGCAGAATGATGATCATAGACCTTAGTTCTATAATATTATGTAATGATAGAAGAAATAAATCTGGCGGTATTCATACAGATATTACTTTTATTAGTATCGACAATACAGATGAAGATTTCACAACTATAATTAATATATTTTAAATTTCATGAAGGAAAATAATACAAATAATGGAGTTTTGAAAAAAAAAAATAGAATATATACTTACAATTACGAACCAAATACACGAAGGTAAGAGGATCTAAATAATTGATGCTGTACTTCTATTTATCAATAGTTACTGTATGTAGCTACTCCAAATAATGAAAAATGTAAATTAAGAGTAATACCATAAGTTAACTGTTAGCAACTAGACTAGTATTGTGCTGAAGAGACACCAATCAATGTAATAAATTTATATTAGTAGGGGATTTAACGTCTGTTTCGGAACGAAATGCCATATCACTAAAGTCAAAAGAAAATTAAATACAAAGGACTGGAAACATAAGTGGAGAAGGAAAGTGGTTACATGAGCAGTGATACAAACAACTGTTATTACAAAGCTTATGGATGCAGAAAAGCTCCTCTGTCACTTACAAAGGAATGTGATGAAAGACACAAGCACCGGTAACTGCACTCACGGATAGAAGAGGTGATAGTAAATGAAGCCTACGAGCCTACCAAACACAAAATCTAAGACCTCGTAGTTGAAGAGCATAACCCTAGCGCTATCCTCTAAAACTGCAAGTAGCGCTATCCTCTAAAACTGCAAGTAGCGTTAAAATATGAAAAACAATCTATAAACCACATTACAACAGTTTGGGTCCAAATGGAAGGCACCCCCCTTCTCTTCCATTCACCACAGACAGCTTCAGAATAGAACTTCTGGCAGCTTGATATAATCAAATGATCATAGTTAATTTTTAAGGAGAAAAAGACAGATTGACAGAGCTAGAAATTTATCATCATTTAATGATCAGCTTTATTATTTTTAAAAGGAGGATTTGACCTCTGCTTCGACTCTGAGAAACATTCAGAAAATAAAGTGGCTTCATTAACAATGTTACCTATCACCAGTCTAGTGACAATGCACTTGGATGGAGAAAAGCTTGTTTCATAGAAGTATTAAAGTTTCACACCAAGAAATGTGACTGAAAGGGACACAAGCACCGGTGGCTGTACATATGGATGGAAAAGGAAACGAAAATGTGATACTAATCGAAGTCTACCTAAAAAAATTAACATCGTAATTGAAGATCATAACCCTAGCGCTATTCTCTAAAACTGCAAGTAGCGTTAAAAAATGATGAACATAGAAATCCAAAACAGTTTGGAACCCAAGCGAGGCATCTCCCTTTTTCTTCCATTAACCATCGACAGCTTCAAGACGGAGCTCCTGGGGTCAATTGAAGAGGTACCTAAAAATGAGTATGGATGCAATATTGATAATTTAATAATGATACAAAAAATAAAAAACATGCTATTAAGATTCTATATTTGTTGTAAAATTCCGATAGCTAGTTATAAATAGCAGCTAGTTACATTTTTTTGATCAATTATATAGCTATTTTGAATGCAATAAATTAGATAGATATTTATTGTATTTTTGATATAGCTAATGCATATAGCATATTTATTTAAATTTGAGAACTTACTTCAAAATTTTAAATACTTCTAATTTTACATTCAATATTAGAGAATACAGCTAATTTTAATTATTAAGCTCATTTGTTACCAAAGCATGATCTTGGACCAATCGCTTTAGAATTAGTTAATCATATATATAACTCATTAAACAATTAACTTTAAATTACATCTACATGAGATCAATATGATGATGACTTACAATTAGGAGCATCTACTCAAACTACACATGTATGTATGCAGTGGCATAACTGATGTTTGAAGGCATAGCAGAGCAATCCTGTGACAGTTGCACACCTGTTAAATGAAATACATTCATTAAAAGGTCATAAAATTAAAAAGTTAGATGCATTAGAAAGTAGCAAATTCAGTTCGGAAAAAAATATTTGGAAAACAGTTACCTAACTGTGGTGATCTTACATAATTTTTATCTTTTAAAAAATTTGCAAGGGACCTCTCTGATTAAGTTTGTGATATAGCTAATTCTAATACAATCTTTAAAATAGATTTTTTCTGCTCTGTTATATAAAAATCATTTTGGATGAAAAGAGGATGGTACTTTATACTGAATATTATTTTTCGCATCAAATTAGCTACCGAGTTTAAACTCACTACACATTTCCCAGTAGCTAGATATTGTTTTCCATCTTCACTTTTATCAAGATAATTAAGAACTTTCTTTGCTATATTTAGATTAATTGTAATGACAAAATAGAACTACTTTGGCAATAGAATAACATTTTACGACATTGGTTAAATAATTAGATTTGACTCGATTTACAAAAAAATGTTCATAATTTATTTGTGAGATAACTTAGCTGCAATCATTTGACAAATATTAAACACAAAATTCTCATTCGAAGAGATTAAAAAAAAATGATTCAAAATATTCCATTTTTGAACATTTTTAGGAGAAAAATCATTGTTAATATCAATTAGCCAACTTCAGACACATTATTATGTAGTTATGGTACTTTAATTATCTATAGCTACCTTCAACATATATATACAGTGAAAAGTCTACTCACATAGCAAATCAAGATGACACTACAAGTTATCCAAGGGTGAAGTATCAGGAGATGTCCTTTCCCAAGTCTTGATAGATTTATCTGAAAGGAACAATTGTTTAGAAATTTTGTTAATCATATTACTGATCAGAAAATTTAACTGTTCATGACACACAACACACAGCATATTGATAAATTATAGCTACTGTATTTAATTATCAATACATAAAATTTAAAATATTTTCAACAGGTTGCATAATCATAAGATTCCTTCTTTAAATGGTTTCAAAGTTTTTGTTCTCTAAGTTGACCTTTATTATCAACTGTCCTATTCTTAAGCCAAAAATGAGTAGCTTTTCAGAATATTTTTATACCAATAACTTGACTACCAATAAGTAGCTACACTAAAAATCGTATCATTATGGCCCATTGCCGCCATAACCAAAAAACAAAAAAGGAGTTTCAAGTTTATGAATATAAGCTAAATAATTGTTTAGTAGTCATATTTTCTATTTCATTTTCCAAATATTTTAATTCATAGTTGAAATTTAAAAACAACTTTTTTTGATAACAGTAGCCAATGCAAAATATTTGCAAGTTTGAATTAAATCACTATCTTTAGACAGATAAACCAATCACACATTTATAGACAATAACTTATTAAATTTAGCGTCGGAATAATATCACTGCGATTATTTACCCCACAAGTGCGATGCAATTACCCTAATTCTTAGTAAATGTATGCTGTTAAATGATTAACCATCAGAGATACAAGATTGAAAATAGGTACACATCATTATCGAAATGATATCTTAGGATGGTATAAGTATGGAGCTTCTTCCTGAATTGGTTCTTATGTTAGATCAAAGTTTGCAGGAAAGTGAGATGGAATAGTAGAATACCCTAGACGATGATAGGATTTAGTGAAAAATGATTAAATTGGAAATATAAGTAGCTACTTTACTTGCTTTGATGCTCTCAATAGGTAAGACTGTTATTATGTACATGAATCTACAAATTAACTCTTTAGCTGAGGATTTTCAAATTCATTTCAAAAAAATGATGTTAGAATGGAGAGAAATTCTTTAGCAATTTCAAATATATATATTTTTGAAAATGAAAATACTGGACTTATTAAGCATTTTGCTCATAATTATACTTCAATTAGTAATATGGATCGAAGTTTGGTACTCCAGTTCTATCCAAATTAAATTGGCTATTTAACTAACAATATAGGTTTTACTGTAAGCATGTTAAGATACCTAAACTCATCATTCTTATCTCACCCAAACTTATAAAGTATGCTATGTAATATCTCATCAATATTTGATACACCAAAATAAAAAATTATTTTAAAAAATCTGTAATATACTGGGTGGCACGAAAGAAATGAAACCCATTTTCAAATTTAACTCATTACTCATCAAGATTTTGGCTACAAGTTACAAGCCATGACCCCACTTTGAAAAATTCTGCTGACCAACAAATGAATTTTGGAGGATAAATACTTCGTTTTATAAAATTTGCATCAATTCAATCTTAATATTTGAAATCTGCAAAACTTTGGAGTTAGGTAATCAATTCATCAGTAAAGTCCTAATTTTCAAAAGTGGGCCTCAACACTCCATTCCCAATTTAAATATTTCCATCTGTGGAGCAAATACTGCCTATTTGCCTAAGTAAGCTGTTATGCAGTGGTGTGAGCACTATTGGCTGGTAGCTATTACCAGCCAAATTTTATTGTATTTTGAACTTTTTGCAAGACACTGACAAACAGCACCATAGATTATTTTCTAGTAGCCAATACTTCAACAACACACTACTTAGGTATGTTCTACTTAACAAAGAATATCATTATTAAACTAATCACTGTAATCTAGATTTTACAATTAAAATAATAATTTACCTAATACATACAAATAACAGATTCAGATATACTTCAAAAAGTCAATAATCAATAGTTTGGAGTGTTAATTCTCCCAATTATGTTGGTTTTATTTTTTGTACTTAAGTATTTTTATTTTAGGGTGTAGCTACTCTAAGCTTAATATTTTAATAAACTAAAATTAATGGAAACTTCATAATAAAGAGTATTTAGTTTGTAAAATTAATTTGTTGGCCTAAATAATTTTTGATAGTGGTTTTCAGACTATCATTTATAGCAATATTTGCTTAGAAGAATTAGTTCAAATTTTAGCACAAATAAATATTTGAAATTAAATGTTGAATTATCAATATAACAAAAAACTTTTGGACATAACCCAGTATGTAATTGGTCCACAAGAACCCACTTGCATTTTCAAAAAGCTAAAAAAAAATCCAATAGCTTATTTCCAATTTAATTAATAGTAAACATTAATTAATGATAAACATAAGCATTAATAGTAAGCATAAGAATTAATAGCTGGAAATCCACCGACGTTGCTGGAATATTATTTTCAAAAGGGAAAAACTATATTTAACTGTGAAAGAAACAAAAAAGTGACTAGGTAAGTAGCTAGGTTAAAACTTAAAGTAAATAATAACTAGTATCCTTTGGCTACACTGCAAGAACTGGTAAAGTGTTCAAGAAATCCTCTAGTTTGCTTTCTGTTCTCAGTAAATTGTAAAATACATGTAAATATAAGAAAATTAAACATTGTAAGTACAGAAAATGTTAAAAAATTCCCATGCTATCATACTCTTGGTCTATGTAGTAAGTAATCAACTTTAGCTAATGCCCATCAGTCTTAACTATTCTTCAAAGGCTGGAGAAAAGACCAAGATATTGTGGTAACAAGTTGATAGATTCTGCCCACATCTCAGTCTGCAAAATATAGGACATTCTCAACATTTCCTGTGACAACAATCCTTAATATGAATTAATAATCATATCCCCCTATACTAATTATATTTAGCTACATGTATTTTTACTATTTTACATTATCAAGTCGAGAACAAATAGCAAAATAAGAGGTAATGATTTCTTCGAGAACAGTTTACCAGTTTGTACAGTCTGAGAATCTGCCAAGACAGGCCATTAGAGAACTATAAAGTGTTCAAATATAAATCCTCTATTTAGGCTTCTGTTCTCAGTAAACTACATGTAAATATAGTAGAAAATTAGAGATTGTTCACACAGAATTTCAGAAAATCTTATAAATGTCCCATTTTCTGCTAACTGACTGGGAATCTTCTGATAAGCTGAGCTTAATAGCATGAGCTCAACTTCACATCAAATTAAAATATCTGAAAGTCAGGAGACCCTGAAGTCACTGAAAGAAGCTACATTATGCAGAATGGGCTAGGATATCTGAAATTTTTGAGTTATAAATAACAGCCTTAACTCTGCTTAGATATTGATAATAGCTGTATTTGGTACATAAATTAAATTTATAATACCAAGTTGTTTTTACAAAATTACAGATAGTGCCTAGAAACCTACCTATATAATTTAGCTACACTATGAATATTTAATAATGAAACAAGAAACAGATAATTGGATACTACTCATCCTGAGTCATCCAGTCTGCAAAGCGCATTCATATCCCCGAAGACCTTTGGAGACAAATTTTGAGGGAAAATAATTAATTTTCCTAATCAATTCCAATGTTTACATGTATTTGTGTTTTTATTGGAGACATTTTGCAAAAGTCTGGTCATTTTTGAGACAGATTTGAAAATCTTTGAGACAGATTTACCACACTTTACAGACTGGTTACTCATACACTCATACTAGGTCCTACCTACTCCACTAACTGCAGCTCCAGGTAAAATAGTAATTCTCATAAACTCTACCTACTTGTCCCTTCAAGATTTAAGACTCCAGCCACCAGGTAATAAAGCATGTCCAATTTTGAGCCCTTCAATTGCAAATGGAGAGAAATATCTAATTTTCTCTTATGCTACACTACATTTAAAATGTTATTTTGGGGAGATTTAATGATAATTTGGTCATTTTGGAGAGAAATTTGGTGATTTTTGAAGAGAAATGGAGAGACAAATGGAGAGTTTATTAAACAAAGAGATATACTATTTTACTATGGTCTTAAGCTAGCCTGAGCTAGGCTCAAATTGTCATAAATTCTATCCTAAAAAACATTGTATGATCGTACTAATTGTAGGACTACCCAGAGGCAAGAATAACTAGGAGAAATGTCTCTACTGCCTGAACCAGACTGCATTTTATGGTAAATTCCGCCGACATGTCTGTGGAATTTTGCCCTCTTTGAAAATAATATTCTAGCTAAGTTGGTGGATTTCTAGCTTTTGCTGCTCTGTATTCCTAACTATGTAACCATTAATCTTCACTTTTTAGTAGAAAATCAGCCTAATTTTTGGAAATTGTTGGTGTATTTTTTCAACTTTTAGAAAAAGTCAGTGGAATTTTGTGCACCAAATACAGATTGATATCTACATTTGCAATGAAGGCCCGAAATTCTTAATTTGCTCGAAATAATTGTCATTAACCCAAAAATAAAATAGCAAGAATGGACATCCAAATCACTATCATCCATATTTCAGAGGCTGGTAAATTGTAAGCCAATTTGGCTCATTTTTCTTTTTTTGAAGATTTCAAGCCAAAAATTAACATTGGAAGTTGGAACATAGGAATTAATTCATAATTTTAAGCCAATTATGAATAGGTATCTGATTTTTATCTTTTGAAATATTATCATGGATAGACATAAGTTTTAATAGGTAGCTACTAGTCAGTGAGCCACAAGGTAGTTAGTACCTGGGGCTGGGGTTTATATAAAAGTTTATTAACTGGCCCGGCTAGTCTGTATTATTTGGTCCACAAAATTCCACTGACTTTCTGAAAAAGCTGAAAAAATCCACCATAAATTTCCAGTAATTTGGCTGATCCACCAACATTTTAGTGATTTTACACATTTTTCCACCGAAAATTAATGATAATATAGGAATAAATAGCTAAAAATCCACCAACTTTGCTAGAAAACTTCCACCGACATGTCAGAGGAATTTACCATGAAATACCTACAGACTCCATGTATAAGAGCATGTCAGTTAAAGCCAATTAATTAGCTTATATTTGAAATGGTCAAATCTCAGATATGTCTAATTGGCTTTAAATTTTGAATTAATTCCTTTTTTCCAATGTTAATTTTGGCTTGAAATCTTCAAAAAATGAGCCAAATTGGCTTGGTTCATATTTATTATTGAATTTTGGCTCAAAAATTGGCTTACAATTTTCCAGCCTCTGAAACATGGTAACAGACTGGTAACTGGGTCCTACTGAACTAGTATCTCTCAACTTAACTAGGCTAGAGTCTAGTCTGTCTAGAGAGCTAAGAGAGGCAGGTAACCTACATATAGTACATACTAGCCATGTTTTACAGTAGGTATGTATGTCAGTTAAAGCCAACTATATAATTGTCTTAGATTTCAAAAGGTCAATACCTACTCAGATAAGTAGGTATACCTAGGTACCTAATTGGCATACAATTTTAAATTATTTCTTATGTTCCTATGTCAATTTTGGCTTGAAATCTACAAAATAAATTAAATTGGCTTAGGTAGCTCGGAATTTTTGTGAAATTTTTTGGCTCTAAAATTGGCTTAGGTACCTACAATTTTCAAGCCTCTGAAACATGACATACCTAGGTAATAGCTACCTATATACCTTCCTACTATTTTGTAATTTTAGCTTATAAGCCATAGCTAAGTGGTACTTCAGGATATAAAACAAATAAAACTACCAACCTAATTAGGAAGATTGGCTTAGCCCAGGTACATTTTCAAACTCAAAATATCAAGAGACGAGTGACGACTTACCTGATGAAGAGGTTTTGTTATACAAACATATTTCGAGCGGATTCTCAATGTTAATGAGGTTTTGGACCTAGATTTACAATTTAAACTAGGTATAGGTATTTCTAATTTCAAATCTCTACAGTGTAACAGATCTAAAGCACAATAGAATGGTCTTGAAATTCGTGCAGAATTAGGCGGTAATAAAGGGTTGAGAAACAAAAGCTAAGCGTAATGATTGGTATACAGTTTCAAACCCTTTCTAAAAACTGTTTGTAGATTCCAGTATCTTCAAACAGATTTAATTGTTTGAGAAATAGTTCGGCTAAGTGTTTTATACTATATTCAGATTCACAGCATAAGCTGTATCTACTCCAAATATATTTCAAGGAACTGAATGAATTTATCAATAAATACATAGGTAGTTTTAAAATTAATAAAAATATTATTTTTTATACCTAATGGTTTATTGATATTCCTTATTCAATTTACGTACTTTTCATCGAATGAATCATTCTTTCCGGACTAAACCTATACTTTTTTATTACATGAATAGTTATTACAATTCATTATCCATAATTATTGTATATATACACTCCCTTAAACAACATTGCAATAATTAGCTATATATATACTTCGTTTTCTATGCCTGCGCTTCGTTTTCTATGCAATGAGATGCGGTTAAGAGACTCTTGTTTGCCGCTAACTTCAACCGTTTTACGTGAGTGTTAAGCGCTTAGCACATCAAGATTGTAACCGTTTTCACTGGTGCTAAGCGCTTAAGAGACTTTACCTTGAGCAACCCGATTTTTGCGGTTAAGAGACTTTGGCTTGTGGCCCTTCATATGTTCTAAAAAAAATCTATATGACGACTATTTTGATTTAATATTTTCAAAAATATCAATATATTTCTTCGTTGTTTCAAGTGCATTATGTTGCTTATGATTAAATAAAGAATGTAAATTTTGCACAAATATTTTACATGATGATGTTGAAAGTTTTAAAATAAGATTTTTTTAACTTTAAAGAAATATATAAGTATAATCAATTATAGTTTCAAATGTTTTTTTTAATTTCCAAGTAAACTTTATAAAGAAAATTATTTGTAATTCAGAAAAGCCTTCAGAAAAACATACATCTACTGAAGTGCATCTAGTATTGTTAGAATAAACTCATGGAATTTTTGATCATTCATTAATATGGCGACCGGCAAGATGCCCACAGGAAAGATGCCCACAGAAAAAAATGTCCACATGAAATATGCCCAAAAAAAAAATTCCCTCAGGGAAAAATGTCCAAAAGAAAAATTCCCCACAGGTATAAAATCCCACAAAGAAAAAAGCCCACAACTACTAATAATATTTAAAATACAGAAACACTTGAAAGCGTTTCAACAAGGGTATAAGTTCAGAGGAACATATATTTAATTAGTTTTTCGTTGTCTTGCACCTTTTGTCTAATCTTGCTTATGAAAATTTGGATATAAAAATAATTTTCAATAGTTTACCATAGTCTGACAATTTACTTGGAGGACCCTAGTCTTCTTTCTGAGTTTATAGATATAAGTAGTTAAATATTTATGTTCCAAGCAGCTGCTATCGCGTAGTTTTAGTTTGTGACATTGTTTAGTCGTTTTGTATTTCTCATTTAGGAATTGTAATTTTTTTTTCCAATTGTTATAAAAGTGACAATGAATTTACATTTGATCTCTTTACTTATTTGGATATTTCGCCTGAAATTTGCCCTCCAAAATATAGTTAAATTTTCCATATGGAATACTCTGGAGTAAAAGTAGATAAATTACGGCACTCTAATTGACTTCACTCACAAACAAAAGGAACTACAGGGTGGGGCGTAAGTTTGGAAGCAATTTTTCAAACATTAATATAATTCTTAAAAATAAGTTCCTAAGTAGGTGATAGGGTTTGAACTATAGTAGAGACACTACATTATGACGTGGCAGTGTTATTTATTACAAAAATTTAGTCAATTCAAAAATGTCAGACAAAAAAGAAGCCATTATTGCTCTACACCGTGCCGGGAAGTCAGATTCCGTCATTTCAAAGACTCTCTCAATAGCGAGATCGACTGTTTGGAAGTGTGTGAAGCGTTTTAATGAGAGAGGAGACTTGACTGATCGTCCAACAAGTGGTAGACCACGCTAACAACGCACCAAACAACTGATAAAATGTGCCCGAGAGAAGATCAGGAGGAACCCGAAAAGGTCAATACGATTATTAGCCAAAACAGCTAATGTGACTCCCAGATCAATGAGAAGAGTTGTCAAAGAAGACCTAAAGATGTCCTCTTTCACCCTCCAAAAGAGACAGACTCTGTCAGAAGCTGTAAAGAAAAAGAGATTGGAGAGAAGCAAAGCACTTCTGAGAGAATTGAAGTCTGGCATGGCTGGTGAAATTGTTTGGTCTGACGAAAAAAATTTAACAGTGGAAATGGCTCACAACCGGAGGAATGACAGAATAATGGTAAAAGTGCAAAAGACATCCCATACAACCAAAAAACTGTCCACAGAACCATGAAACCTGCTTCAGTAATGGTCTGGGCCGCCGTTTCAGAAACTTGGAGATCTCCTTTAATTTTTGTGGAACAAGGCGCCAACATCAATGCTAAATGTTATATTGAGAATATTTTGACGCCAATGTTGGAGTCAGCTAAGGATCACTTCGGTAATGACACTCTATGGACATTTCAGCAAGACGGTGCGACTTCACATACCGCAAATGTCACTCAAAACTGGTGCCATGACCATCTTCCACGGTTTTGGTTCAAAGAAATGTGGCCTCCCTGCTCCCCAGATGTTAATCCTATGGACTTTTCGGTATGGTCCATTCTTGAATCAAAGGCCTGTGGTAAATTCCATCGCAGTGTGGATGATTTAAAGCGTTCGCTCCAGAGATCTTGGAAGGAAATTTCACAAGAACAGTTGCGTGCCGCAGTAGGAGGAGTTCAGAGGAGATTTGAGGCTGTTATTAAAAACAAGAGGGGACATTTTGAATAAATTTATGATTTTTGAATTCTTAAAACCCTTATGTAATAATACATAACTGTAAATTATTAAATATATTTTTCGTTGGATTATAATATGCACTTTCATTTGCTTCCAAACTTACGCTCCACCCTGTATAAAGAAAATTATAACTTATAAACACTCATGAAAATAATTAAATCGCAACATGTATTGTTCATTTATTTAATTTTGATAAAGATTTGATTATGTAGGATTTAGACACTTCCCATTTGGCTTCATAGAACTCAAGTAAAGTTAGTAATTCAAATTGGTATTATATAATGTGGATAATTTTTCTTCTGGGCATTTTTCTTGAGGGCACTTTTCCTGTGAGATTTTTTCATGTGAGCTTTTTTCATGTGAGCTTTTTTCATGTGGGCTTTTTTACCAATAATACCATTCCAAGTTATTTTTTTAATTAAACTATTTCACCATGCTATATAGTAATATATATGAAAATTAAGGTATAAGGTTTCTGTGTAAGTTTGGTAGCTAGCTGAATGTTGCAGCTGTTCAGAGAAGCCAATTTGTTACCTGAGTTCTCTGGAATATATATTATATAACAATTGTGGCTACATAATATATTTTTAATATTTTTACAATGCCTATATATGTAGAGCAATGTACACACCAAAAATGTGTCCTTTGCCATTGAATATTAGTAAGCACAAGGGTTTTTATAATTCATTAATTATTAATTATAGTAGCTATTACGTATCTATGGAACCAATATTGGGCATATTATTGTACTAGACTGATGAACATGTATATTTAATTGCAGTAGTCCAGGGATACATATTTAGTGTACTCACTGTATACAGAGATATAAATGAAAATACAGGTATCACTTTTTTGTGGGGAGATTTCTAGCCAGCAGAATGCTGCAGCTGTTCATGGAAACCAATTTATTCTGCAATATATACAATAATGGTTATATGTTATTTTTCAAAAAGGTATTTCCACCATGATATATAGAAATACAGGGTGTCCGTAAGAATTAACCGATTTAAAAGAGTTGTAATTTGTAAATTATATTTGCTAAAAGATTAAAATAGGCTTCATTTTGAAGATAAGAATTCCAAGTTTCTTTTCATAATATTCTTAACATTACATGGCCACTATCAAACTCAATAAACTTATCAACACAAAAAACGTTTCATCATCACATTCTGTATAGATTATAAACATGGGTCCGCAAAAAAGTAGCTGTCTTAATCGGGCTGTAATATGGTAACTATTGATGATAGAAGAGTGAAATAGGTTTCATTTAAAAGACAGAATTCACAAATTTAATTTTATATCATTCGTACGTAAAAAGGATATATAGGCACATCTGAAGAGCTATAGTTTAATTAGCGAATTATTATCCCAAGAAAAGCACAATTTACAGAGGTAAAGAGAAAACTTATCCTTGGGGAGATGTTTCAAAATGGATCCGTGATTATTAATATTTATAGTTTTATAGAAAACTATTATACAGTATAACATAAAAGGTGAATGATATTACGTTACGTAATATGTCCACGGTACAGTTAATAATTTAAATAAAACACAGGCCTTGTCAACATCATTATCATGATTATAGAAATTTAATTATCGATGATCTAACGAAATTAGGGAGATATTTATTTGATGAGACATGAATAAAAGAAGCTATTGTTCATTTAATTTTAACATGTCATGTAACACAATTATTTGACACCGTTTAAATTAAATGGAATACCATGAAGAACCCCTGTTCTGTTAATACTCTATGGTATACATAGTCTAAACGAAATGTGCTTCAAATCTTTTTTTGTTTTAATAACTTCATTTAATCTGGTGGTGGTAATTTAATGCCTAAATTATCATAGAAAAAAGAATTCTTATCTTTAAAATGATACCTATTTCAATCATCTAGCAATAATAGTTTACAAATTACAATCCTTTTAAATCGGCTACTTTCTTGCAAACACCCTGTATAAATGAACATACAGATAGTGCGTTCTATTGAACTAGATAACATTTGGATTTACATGGAAACAATTTAGTGGGAAAAATAGTTTTGTTGGAAGAAATCTATATTGTTGGATAAAAAACAATTTTGTTGAAAAAAAAAATCAATTTTGTTGTAAAAACAATTGCCATCTCTTTTGTACCTACCGAATGTACTGTAATAAGTTCACCTGATCTGATATGTATACCATTTGTAACTAACCTTCGTTCTTACTCACTCTAGAACATGTGTATTCGGTTGTAACTAACCATCGTACTTACTCTAAAACATGTGTGAATGTGTACTGTGTGAATGTGTGCTGTGGAAATGTGTACTGTGTGAATGTGTGCTGTGTGAATGTGTGCTGTGTGAATGTGTGCTGTGTGAATATTTGCTGTGTGAATGTGTGCTGTGTGAATGTGTGCTGTGTGAATGTGTGCTGTGTGAATGTGTACTGTGTGAATGTGTACTGTGTGAATGTGTACTGTGTGAGTGTGTACTGTGAGAATGTGAGTGAGAATGTGTACTATGTGAATATTTGCTGTGTGAATGTGTACTGTGTGAATGTATACTTTTCCCATGGTAACATTCCATAAGAATGGAAAACCACATTATCCCCATGTAATTTCTAGACTATTTTTCAGTCTGCCATCTCTTGTCCATTTAACCATCAATTGCCCATGCTGGTACAATGTGATGTCTTGGTTGCCTGGAATATTCCAAACCAGGTATATTCCATTCCGATAAGCTCCACAACAGGTATGTTCCAGTTTCCACCCGGTAAGTTCTATGGAGCTTACCAAGGTGAAACTTAATGATGAGGAATTAACCAGGTTGAACTTACTGGGATGGATCTTACCAAAGTGGAACTTACCAGGGTTGAATTTACCAGGCGGAATATAGCTGGTGCCATTCAGTTCAACAGGTTTATTTTATTGTATTGAATTCATTGTTCTGTACAGTCAACTATACTTCTGACATATATTTTCTTTTGTATCATTCCATGTTTTCTGGATGGTTATTGATCACGACTGTACACTGTAACTATGTCAAATCTAACCAGTTCAGCTGCTCCTCGTGTATTTTATTCAGTATATGTTTGATATAATGAAAGAGTTATCCAGTTATTCAACTAAGTCTATTTTACAATTCTCTAAATGTCATTAATTTTCATATAATTGATACACAGAAAATCTATTCAAAAAATAATTCACATAGTTTAAACAAAAATAATAATTTAGATAAAATTAAAAATCATATAAATACCATTTAGTTGTGAGTCAATTTTGTATAACATTTACAATCACAATAAAAAATCAAATTATTATTTCTCATTTTCAATATATCTAATATTATGTAATATAAATAATAATATTATTATTATTGCAATATATATAATTATATATTGCAAGCTATATAGTATATACATTATTTGCAATTTACCTTTCGTAAACATATATTTTCATAACAATTATAAACATATTCCTCATACTGTCGTGGTAGAATATGAGACTAATTTAATAGTAACTGTTTATCTGGATTTAAAAATATCTAATTGTATATTTTACTGACTATTTCCAGTAATTATAATATATTACTATTGAATAAAATGAAAAAAAAAATCAATAATACCTTATGTGAATTGTATACTGGAAGAAAATATCAATAAAAATTTCAATTTCATTTACAATATAACTATTAAAATATAAGCATTGAAAAATATCAATAAATGTATACTTAATTGTAAGGTAAAAGATTTTCTTCCATTAGGCACCCTTCATATTTGCGTTTCTCAACGCCACCTTTGAAAAAATGCCCATGGCAAAAAGTTTACTACAATTAATTTTAACGGAGCCCTTCAAACTGCGTTTTTTTCACCAGCATTTTTTCCAACGCAAGTGTGAAGGACTCCGTTAAAATCAATTGTAGCTAAACTTTTTGCAAGATCATTTTTCTAAAGGCAGTGTTGAGAAACGCAAGTGTGAAGGGGGCCTTAGGAACAGAGAAAATTTCTAAAATGCAGTACCGAAAAAGTTCCTTAATATCAAATCAGTATCATAGCTTAACACAATTTAATTAATATTCAATAATAATTTTATGGCTATATGAGAAGAAAGTACATAATTTAAAATGAAAAAAGTTTAAACATAAATAGCTTTGATGTATAAATGACAAATTCAAGTCACAATCATATTTAAGGCCGATATCGAACTTAACTAGGAATTTACCCATATTTTTACTGTTCTTTCCACAGTGAATATAATTTAATGTTTTATCTTATTAACCCTTAAGCTGGCAAGTAGCACACGGGATATATTATGATTTTCAATTCATTATTTTGCACACTTGTTCATCTACAAGTATACTGAATTAAAACAACACAGGAAATAGCAGACACCGTATTCTTTAAAATAATCAATAAAAATGGAATAAAAATAGGAATTTCCAAAGAACAAATGTTTTGTTTCAAAAAAAAAAAAAAAATGAAAGAAATTCCCAGGAATAAAGACATCTGGAAAAGTGCTAAAAAAATATAATACTGAAAATCTAGTCAAATTTAATGAGTTGTACTATTCATTGAATTTAAATAAGGATTAAATAAACTGTTGAAATTTCCATTCCTCATTTAATTCGCGTTTGGTAATTGAAACTGTACCTTATTTATGTATTTCCATGTATAATACAAAATCTATATATGTATCTACGGATATTAAAACTAATACTTGGCTATCTATTAGAAACACCAAAGAATGTAATATGACATCTAATTGTGAATATTAACAAATGTAATTTTTCATTTTGTATAACACATATTTAGATATGTGAAGATAATATTTAAATATTATTTAAATTTGGCAGATCAATTTCAAGAAGTCATTTACACCTTTGAGGACGGATGTAGAGTAGAGTCTACATGGCTTTGAAAAAAACTTTTTCGAATATTCATACGTGTATTTTTAATATATTTCAAGATCAGCTGCTTCGAGATAGTTTTCAGGTGAAACACTGAACTCTGGTTTCATTTTTATGCTAACTCTTATCTCTCTGTTTTATATTACGTATAGAAGATGTGATTGTACTTTTTATAGTTATAGTGTACGTAGTGTTCCCTTAAAACTATACCCAATAATTGATAAACTTATAGGGGACAACGGCAGTTGTAAAAGTATGATCGGGCATTGGCACGCCATAGAGATTGTACACTGGATCAACGTAAATTAAAGCGATACTGGAACATCGGTTGTTCAATAGTATACCTCCAGTGTCGTAAAAACGAAATTACCAAACAGCACAGGCCCAATGAAAAATAATTTACTGTTATGAATCTATTCTAAACTTCTTATTGTAAATAAGCCCCCAGGGGTTCTATCCTTCAGCCGTCTTTGGTGAGTGGAAGAGAAAGGGGGTGGCATCCCTTGGATACCAAATTGTTGTAATATGTAAATATTGTCTTTTTTATGTTTATCATGTTTTTAACTATCCATGCAGTTTTAGAGGATAGCGCTAGAGTTATGCTCTACAGTCTATAATTACGAAGTATAAGATTTTGTGTTAGGTAGGCTCGTAAGTTTTATATACCATCACCTCTTTATTTCCCTATTCCATCCTTGGGTGCAGCCACCGGTGCTTGTGACGAATTTTGTCATATGCCTCTGTAAGTGACTGCATTCACGGAGTAGCTTTTCTGCGTCCATGAGCGTCGAAATTGACGGTGGTAGGTGACTTTGTTCATGGTATTAACTGGTTTATATCGTAATTGTAATAACTTTGACACAACTAGTTAATATTGAGATAATTATGAATTTACTAGTCAATGTTTGATTCTCAAATTTTATCTCCTTAGGTTCAATTTATATACTATTTTTTATATAGGATTTACTTTATCGTGAATGTTGGTTAAATATTAGATCTCTCTATAATCACTTGTCAACGAGGCAAATAAAAGTCACTTTCAATACAACACTTATATTCAATACGAAAGTAGTTAAGAGAGAATGTTAACAATTTCTGGGCGCACAAATTAACGACATACAGGATACGGTCGAATCTTTCAATTTACTCTGTAAAGATCTTACTCCTTTTATAAGGACACTTTCACCGATTTTCTTAGGTGAGGGAATTTGGAAATCTAAGCGAAATCGTGTCGAGGTTATTTTTTACTAAAATCAAATCTTACAAAAAATGTATTTACTAATTTCATGCTCTTGTTAATGCACACGTCTTTCTCATAACTGTCTAACAGACAAAATAAACTTGGGTCAGTTTATTATCGTATTATACCCCTTTCTAGTTTCTAGCTAGTTTTTTGTGGTCTCATAGGAGTTGATCTTTTAGAAAATAAATAAAGAGTATGTGCTAAGCAGTGCAGTATTCGTACAAAAACAGAAATATCAATTTCAATCAAGGGTTAACAGATGGCCTAACGTTTCACAAGTAATATGGATATGGAATACATATACAATATATTTATGAATTAAAATCCAATTAATTACTGTAACTCTTTAAAGTAAAATACAAATGAAATATTAAACTTTTCTTTTTACTATACTAATATACCTTTTTTTTCAATTTTTCAAAACCAAGCGAAAGTAAGCAAAGAAAAATAATTCTATATCCTAACTAAGTTAACGTTAGTCAAAGCAGTAAACTTCAAGAAATTTTCATGTTGGGGTTGATGGTTGTGGCAGGAAGGGTGATGTGCCAGGCGACCTAGGCCGTCGTGGGTGAGGCTACCAATAGTCCAGGAACAGGGACCGGTCCTCAAGAAAGGTGATGACACTCTCCATGATGCATATGGGTCAATAACTGGTGCTTTAGGCGTAGCTATGACCTTGTGTGCCATTGGTGAGGTAACCACTGCTCATCAGCTCATGTGACCTTGGGTGCCAAATGTGCCAGTGACAGTAAGTTGTCTAGCAAGAATGGTCCTTACTCACCCATCAGTGACATCGGATGTTAGTGCCACAGGTGTTGGTGACCCCAGGTTGATTGTGGAGATAATAGTACAATTATATTAATTACTTAGATATGATTAAGTTACAATGGAAATGCTATTGACTAGCACGGATCGAAGGTGCGTAACACCTACAATTGTTGCTTCAACGTAATTCCATAGTCTTATTATCAGCAATATATTCAACATAATTAAAATTTATCATTCAATGTAAAGTAGGGTTAGTATCTTAATATTATTCTTACTTGATACTACATAATGTTTCGATAGCAGGAAACCAACTTACAATAATATTTCATTTATAAGCTTTCAAGGGGATTTCCTGAAATTTAGTATGGAAGTGAGGTGAGGGCAGCGTTGAAGGAAGTGAAGGATAGATTTTCGTGGTAGTATTTATTCCTATCGATTTTACTGAAACCTTTGAGTTATTCGAAGTACTAGAATCACTAGATTCAATCGAAGGTGTTCGCTTTCTGCTTCTTCTGATAGAATTGTTTTTCAATTTAGATCGTACCTTCCTCCCTTTCTGTCTTATTTTATCTTTCACTGAGGATCGATATGAATTAAATCTGCTAAGTGAACTTTGGTGTGTGTCCTTTTTCAGGTTTTGTAATTTATGTTGGATTTTACGAAAACTATTTCGCAAGGGTATTGTTAGTGAATCCCTTGGATTACAGTTATTTCCTGATTCAATATCAATCGAAGATTTATTTCTTTGATCTCTGAATTTCAAGACATATAATACCAATATGAGAATGAAGTTTATAATTACTAATATAATTAGGCTTCCCTGAGTTACGATTGAGTAAGTTTGGACTTCCTCAATTGTGAGATCCATATCATCAAATGGAATAATATCATCAAAGGGCAATTCATCTATCAGTTTTTTAACTGATTTGTGTAATGGAGTTGAATCGTTTACGTAGCGAGTTGATATTCGTTTTTTTGGAATAAAGGGATTAGTGATACAAAATAATCAAACCTAAGTTTTTAATTGTTATGAATGAAATGATATCATTTATTGTTTTGCGATTAACTTCTAAAATGGGAAAAATTAAGTCGAGGTAAATCTTGGTTCCTTCCTCTACTACTGCTTTCACCGTTTCGATATCCAATAGGTCTGAACTTATGGTTCCTGAACGTAATAATGTGAGTGAATTTTCTGCTATCCTTATTAGTAATAACGAGTTCACAGCAGCCTGCTTTAGTTGTTCAAAGTTCCAACTAAGCATTTGCAACTTCTCTGAACCCTCAACTACCTTAGTGAAAATTATCCAAGATAATTTTTATATCTTTTATCGATGTATCGAGATTTTTTGACAGGATGTCTATCCTCTCATTAGTTAATTATTTTAACTTTTTTATTGATTTTTTTAATGTTATTGTTGAGTATTTGAATATCTTCTGTATGATCGGATTCCCCAAAGAGTGATCCGAAAATAGTTTCACTACAGCTAATCCAGCAACAACTCCGAGAAAGGCTTCTGGATTAGTAGTATTCTCCAGGGAGGTGGAAGGGCGAGCTGCGCCCAAATATGGCGGAAGGGAACTGGTGGATTCTCCTGGAGCGTCAAGTTTAGTCCATAATAAGCTTAACTGGGTTTGCAATTTTTTATAATTATAATTTAGTTCCTCGTGGAGGGTTTCACACATTATATTTTTCCCTTAATAGGATATTATTTCAAGATAAGTAGTTTCCAACCTAAAAACAATGAAAGAAATTCTACGTACAAAGTTTTGTCTACCTTTAGCTTTCGTCAAGACGGTGGACGCAATGAGAGCGTTAATTGTGGTATGGGTGAAATGTAAATTTGACACTAGTTGATTACAGACGCTCGAAATGAACGTCAACCTTATGGGTGAAAACAAAAACGCACCTTCCATCCTTGCTGTGCCTTGCCAAGAGGTGAATGGATATGAGGGGTGAATCTGCTTCTAGTGCCAAGCAACCAGCCACCATCAAGAACGGCAGAATCCACTTCACTAACACTGGAAGGTCAATTTCAATTATAATTTATCCTTACACCTTATTAATACTTATAAGATACTACACATTACAATATTATGACCTTAAACTTATAATAGGTTTACATTATAGTAGCCATACCTCAATCATTTTCGAGGCCTTAAGTTATAGGGCTTCTTAACACTAGGTTGTTTGTTAGTAAGGTTAGTCTGGTTAGTATGGTCACTCATAGGAGTTTCCATCAAATTAGATTGTTTCACAATCAATTTGTTGGGATGAATTACAAAAGTTCGTGAAGAATTAACTTCCTTAATAGTAATCCGATTTCCCTTCCTGTTAGTCACGACAAACGGCCCTGAGATGGGTAAGTCTAGCTTTTTCATCTCAGTATGTTTGTCAAGACGAGCACACACCCTCGAGCCAACTCTTATGTCCTTCTCTTTTCGTTTAGAATTGATTCGACTTGTGTATTTATCTTGGATGTGAGTTAGATTAATCTTACAATGATTTCTAACCTGTGTTATACGTTTTAACCTTACTGCTAAGTCACTTTCACTGTAGTCCAAGCGAGGTTGAGTAAGTGCTTCAGTAGGACTATCATTACTATACAATGCAAAGAAAAGAGATTCCCCTAAAGTAACATTGTAGGTATTGTTGAGAGTCAACTGAATAACTGGAAGTAACTCATCCTAATCTTGTGTAGCTAAAGTGTGACTGTAAGTACGTAAAAGTTTAGTCACTTCCCGGTTTATCCTTTCTGCTAATCCCTGTGACTCTGGGTGATATTGTACCACTTCTCTTTTTCTGATGTTGTAAAACCGACAGAACAACTTAACCCGATCACTAATAAACTCTTGGGCGTTATCACTTAGTAAACCTCGAAAGACCCATAATGTGCTATAACGCGTCAATAATGCTATCTGTTTCTTTATTAGGTAGAGGGATTATGATACTATACCTAGTGTTAAAATCTCTGAATAATAAAATGTACCTATTTCCCTTTTCCGTTATCGGTAATGGTCCTAATATGTCAGTACTTACTGATGCAAATGGACGGTTAGGAATTGGATATACTCCAATGGGGATAGGTTTTGGTGAAGCCTTAACCTGTAAGCAGGGTTCACATTTGTCAATTAGTTCCTGTACGAGTTTACTCTCGTAAAGATTAAAGAAGTTCTTTCTAAATGTCAACATAGTTCTATCGTAACCTCTATAATCCGATGTGGTATTATCATGAATTATTTTAAAAGCCCTTTGCATCAGTGTGTTAGGTATATAAGGCACTAAATACCTGTCTACTAAGTTGCCCCTGGTAATGTTTCGTACTACAAATAGAATTCCACGTAATATGCGATAATAGGCTAACTTAGTTGCTCTCTCACTCGTCCGTGACATTAATTTCTGCTTAAGTGCGTTGCGGTTCTCATCCGTCATCTGTAGTTTCCTGAGTTCCTCTTCTGTCCAATCCACTTTACTGGGGATATCTGACTGTAACGTTTATTCTGTTTCTCCCTCTTTAGTCCCTTGCTCAGTTACCTTATTAATTTTATCTTCAAGCTTATCATCCAGTTCCCGTGGTAGTTCTTCACAATTATCTTGAATGTCCACCATCCGGGACAGGAAGTCCGCGAATAAGTTTTTCTTTCCAGGTAAGTATTTGAGTTTAATCTGGTACTCTTGTACTAGAAGTGCCCACCTTGTGATGGCAGCATCTTTCGTAGTTTTATTCAGGATTCCCAACAATGGTAGGTGGTCTGTAAACACGGTTACCTCATATTGTAGGATTAGATGCCTAAACTGCTACAGGGCAAAAATGAGAGTGAGACACTTGCGCTTTGTTACGCTATATTTCCTCTGTGTCTCATTCAAGCATTTACTTACATAGGATAATGGGTGTAAAAAAACCCCTTCACCTCTTGCATCAGAGCAGATCCCAGTCCAACTAATGACGCATCAGTGTAGATAAAGAACTCCTTAAGAGAAATCCGGGATTTTTAAGATTGGGCTGTGGCACAATTTGTCTTTCAATTTGTTCACAGCCGCACTCTTCTTTTCATCCCACTCGAATTTTACTCTCTTTCTGAGGAGTTCATTCAACGGATCGGCTATCCCTGAAAAGTTTGGAACAAATATCCTGAAATAATAACATGCTCCAAGAAAGGCCTGTAGTTCCTTCTTAGTTGTTGGATACGGGAGTTGTCTGACTGCCTCGATTCGGTCTTCGTCCATCCTTAGTCCATGTTCATCCTCAGTATATCCCAGGAATTTTACATTCTTGGTGAAGAAACTACATTTGGTTATCTTAATCTTAAGATTAGCTTCCTTCAGTTTTTCCTATACCGTCTTTATCTTTTCCAAATGGGTTTCCTCATCCTTTGAGAAAATGATGATATCATCCATATAAGACAAGGGGTGAGTGCCCAGAATATCATACAGAACCTCGTTTATCACCCGGCTAAAATAGCCTGGTGCCGAAGTCAGCCCGAAGGGCACTCTCATAAATTCGTATTTCGAGTTTCTCACAGTGAAGGCTGTTTTGTGGCAACCCTCTGCCTTGATTTCACATTGATGGTTGCAGAAATCAGATCTAGATTTGAGATAATGCGGGTATGTTGCAGAGAGTTTAGAAGATCCGATATCTTGGGAATAGGAAATGTTTTTGGTTCAGTTATCTTATTTAAAAATCTAAAATCGATACAGGGGCGTATACCACCCCTTGGCTTGGGTACGATGATGAGTGGAGAATTGAAGCTGGAGTGGGATTTCCGTATTACCCCTTTTTCCAATAAGTCCTTAATTTCTAGGTTTAATGGTCATTGTCTGACATGAGGAATCCTATAAAGAGCCTTGTTGATTAACTTATTCTCTCTCAGGGTAATTTCGAGCGGTTGTCTTTTGTAATTCCCTAGAGCTTATCCTTTCAGCCAATATACCTGTCGGTAGGTATTAAGTAGTGCGAGCACTTTCCCTTTCATCTTTTCGTCTCATCAGGTTACATCGTCCCACTGCACTGGTGGCAGTGTTTCTTGTTCCTTGTGTTTCTAAACTAGTGAAGTATTAGTGGTGACAATAAGGATATTTTCTAACTTCATCCGTTCCGCGATACAAAATATCGTACCTTGACTGAGGGTTATATCGTTATCATTGGCGTTAGTTACACTGACCGTAATTTTTCCATCAGTTACTCTTGTGAGTACGTTCGAGGTTACCAATCCGAACTTTGGTTCTCCGTGATGAATGATTAACTCTTCATTTTCCCTTATCTTTTTGTTAGCTACTTTGATTTGAACTGTACTTACAGAATTTTTCGGTATTGATATCTCTTCCTTAAGGTGTATACTCATGTCCTTCTGCAGACCGATATCATTTTCTTCTTCGTTGTTGTCCTTCGACTCGAAGTTCTCTTCATCTTCACAGAGCGTTTCCTTTTTCTGTTCGTCTTTATTTAATACTCGTACTCCGGTAGTCCGTTGTCTATTATTATACAACGTGTTCGATTTGATGATCATTTTTACTGTTTTCTCCGTATTGCTTTCACTTGGGGATGAATTATCTACGAACTGTATTTCTATGTGTGGGAAGTTTATTACAGCATGCTTGAGAATGTTCATTCCTAATAAGACTTTGACGCTTACTCTATTTAAGTCTTTGAAGACTAGAGAGTCTTCTCTCTATCTTCCCGCTTAACGTTTTAAATGTCATCACGACTTTCCCTATTATTGAGATCAGGTTACCTTGAGCATCATAGACCTTTTTATTCTGAGTTTCTATTTTCTCCTGTTCCCCTAAACTTATTATGACATTTTCGGCTACTAGTGAAACACTAGCTCCACTATCTACGAGAACACTCAATTCTTCATTCTTTTCCTTATTTATCAGATTTATCTTTATCATAGGAATCTTAAGTCTATTTTCCTTCTCTGTTGTATTTGACAAGCTAAATAGTCATTCCGAGTCTCCTTCGCTTTCTTCGAAGTTATAGTCTGGTGTGTTCTTCGAGGTGCTCTTCTAGGTGATGTACCTGGTCTCTTCGTCTGTTGTCGCTGTCATTGTTTCTTGATCTATTTTCTAGCTTGACCCTACAATTGATTTTAGTGTGGCCGCGTCTTTTGCAGCGGCTGCAGGGAGCTCGACAAGCCTTCTCTGGGTGTCCAATTTTGTCGCAGTTTGTACAGCACTGGACACCATCCCGCTGGCGCTTTCTACAGCTTTTGTTTCCATGGCCAGATAACTTGCAATACTGGCAATAGTTACTTCCCTCTTTTTGACATTCCTTGGCAAAATGTCCTATCCTCCCACAGGTAAAGCATTTCTTATCCACCCTAGTCGGTCCCTTCTGTTCTGTCTGCAACGCGTAAAGGACTTCTGGGGTTGCATTTGTAGCCTTCTTTTTCGCTGCGTTTTGAAGCGATATTATGTGTGCTTTCTTTACACAATTTATGGCCTGGGCCGTTATTTTCGTTGATCTCTTATCTGGGGTATATTTAGAGGACCGAGTCAGTTGTTTGTAGACATCTTCGTGCAGTCCATCCACGATGAACAGATGTAACAACATATTTTGTAGAACATCGGCTAGGCGGATTGTATTCCTATCTGGTCCTGCGTCACCCGCTGCTGCTTCTCCTCTGGCTATTCCTTCGGCTGCGGCTGGACCTACGGCAATTTCTTGCGTTCGCGGGTCCTCTAAATAGCAACCTGCGCCAATTCTAAGTGCTCTCATATCGTTCCTACCCAAATACTCGTCCACTAGAGCACGGGTCTGCGCCTCTAGTTTAGGAAAATCCTATTCAGGATTGCTGATGTCATTGCGGAGCAGGCCACGTGCGGCTACGCGAAAATCAGATCGCTCGAATTGAGGGTATATCTCCAGTAGGTCGTTGCAGACTTCTTCATAGGTGACAGGACATCCGGCATAATTCGCCATCATACTTGAATCATCTCCCCTTTGAGGGTCTATCTGATTAAGGAGTCGGATCTTCGCCGCATCATCGGTAATCTGGTGAGTTTGAATATGGGCATCCAGGTGGCGTAAGAAGGAACGCACATCTACTTCCCGGGTGCCAAGGCCCAACCCATCACCCACGCATTGAGTTTCCCAGTTAAACGCGGTAAGTTGTTTATCTCGGTGATACTTCTTTGATCATGTGCAGCCATCTTTTCTATGTATGTCTAGCTAGAGCTTGGTTAGTATTTTTAATTAACTGATTAGTTAGTAAGGAATATTTCAACTTACGTACACAACTTAAATATCTATCAAGTTTTTTATACAAATATAATCGAAATGTCAATAAAAACAACGTGGAAATAAAATATGAATACTGTTATATAACAAGAAATATGCACTCAAAAAACGGTAATGATTAGTTTACACATCATAAATATACTATATAAGAGTTTTCGAAGGGTCAACTCCTGATCCACAAGATTACTCACTCTTCAGTTAGAGACACTCTATCTTTTGTACCTCACCAGATCAGCTCAAACCATCTACTGTACTGATGTTTGCAGTGACCTCTATTCTGCGGACAGTGCTGGTGACGTCAGTCGTCTAACGGTTGTTTCAACTTGTGCTTGCTTTCTTCGGTTGCTGTCCTCTTTATGATGTTGCTTCGCTGTTCTGTGTAGATACTTATTTCGTTGTTGTTGTAATGCGTAGTTCCCTTTCTGAAGACCTGAAGATAGCTAGGCTGATGATGCTGCTACGTTCAATTAACGCTCATTGCGCTCAATAACTAGCGGCTTAATCGTGCTCACAAATAGAGGCTTCGTTGCACTGAAAAATTAGCGGCTTCCGATGTTCAGTTATTCGCCCTTGCCCTCGATAACTAGCGGCTTAGTGACGTCAGTTTTCTTCTCTTGGATTCACCTATATTGCCGTACTGAACTCAGTTCCAAAACGAGTTGCGTGCAGTCTTCTCGATTACCCGGTGCTTGACCTCGACTGGTTTTTTCTGTGCTCGTCGCCATGTGCTACACCCTGCCTTGCCCGAGGCGATTTCTGGTGTTCACTTGTATACTACTCTGTTGCTTTAATCACTGTTCGTGAACTATTGTTAAATATTATACCTTGTTGGAAGTATTATAGAGTAATTTTTCACAATAAGGGTCCCGCCGGAGGTTCCAGATATAATAACTGGTTTATATCGTAATTGTAAAAACTTTGATACAACTAGTTAATATTGAGATAATTATGAATTTACTAGTCAATGTTTGATTCTCAAGTTTTATCTCCTTAGGTTCAATTTGTTTACTATTTTTTACATAGGATTTACTTCATTGTGAATGTTGGTTGAATATTAGATCTCTCTATTATCACTTGTCAACAAGGTAAATAAAAGTCACTTTCAATACAACACTTATATTGAATACGAAAGTTGTTAGAGTTACAGAATGTTAACAATTTCTGGGCGCACAGAGTAACGACATACAGGATACGGTCGAATCTTTCAATTTACTGAACAAACTCTGTAAAGATCTTATTCCTTTTATAAGGACACTTTCACCGATTTTCTTAGGTGAGGGAATTTGGAAATTTAAGAGAAATCGTGTCGAGGTTGTTTTTAACTAAAATCAAATCTTACAAATGTAATGTGTTATCGGACGATTCCCCTTTTTCGGATACGTGAGAAATAAATATAAAAGTTGTTATTATTTAATTTTTACTTAAATTGGTATCCATGATACAAGTACGGATCAGGATACTAATTTAAATACAAGTTTTGAAAAAAAATCAATACCTCAATAATTTGTGTACGTAAAATGCGGATCCCCATATCTGATAACTTGAGCTTTCACCTTGTGCCAAAAGCTGCAAATGAGACGATTAAAATTCAGTGATTGACATTATAGATAATTAAACTTAGAGGGGTAATCGAACTCATTGAATCTATATATGGTAATCATTATTAAACGTTTATTTCAATTGGTATCATGACTTCAGATATTATATTAATAATTAAATAGTAGCTAAATAATAATAATCGTATTTTCCAATATCAAGTACCTTTGAAATGTAAACTCTAATAATAACTTGAAACAAATAACCTACTGCTAAAAATACTTTGAATTTCCATCACATAGATTTCATTTCTATTCTAATTCGTGGCCTCAAAACAGTTTCTTTAATTTGAACTAATGGAGAATGAAATTTTTCAAGGAGTTCCTATATATGAAAATTTGACTCTCTTATTACCATTTGCAATAAGAATAATTTATGAATTTGGTTTTAAAAGTGGTGCTTGTCTGTATTGTTATATTGTCAATCAGCAATGGATTTTAAAGTGATGATGAAAGAAAATTTGAATGAATAGGAATTGTATGCAATAAAGTAAGAAAATTTAGTTTCAATTTGTGAATTTATTAATTTATTGGATGCGAGTGGAAATCGTTTCGAAGCATATTAAATATATATAATTAGGTGTCGATTTATTAAAAATCACTTGTCCTGCAGCTAAAATGAAAGCTCAACAAAGAGTTTTAGGTATGTTTTGACAATATTCAAAATGGATTTACAATTTAGTAATAAAATTAGGCCACTGATTGTCATAATAATATTGAAACCTAAAAATAATTAATTATCTTAAATGGACTAAAGTGTCACCAAAGCGGTCTGTAAATTATACCTTTCAATATGGCTCAATACATTTATTTGGCCAGCGGTCAGTGGATTATACTGTAGTGAGCGACCTCTGGTGGCGGAATTATGTGATGGAAGTGTGGTGTCACCTAGTCATTGTGCTCTGTCATTGCCGGTTTGAAATTCGTATGAATAGTGTGTTTTGAAACAATCCTTTGAGAACTAATTCAGTGAACTCTTTCAACTTGTGTTATAATGTGTACAGTTTATTTGATAGTTTATTTATTCTTTTAAATTGGATAGTTTATTTAATTGTTTAGTTATTCCTCTAAATTTGATAGTTTATTTAATAGTTTTGTTATTAAATTTCATAGTTTAATTGATGGTTATTGGTAGAGTAATAATTGCGGTTTTCTTTTGCTGCAGAGATTGATAATTCCAGTACGTTTAAGAATTAAACAAGTAATAGCTATTTCTGTAACTATTGGGAATTGAATAAGGACTAGCTATATCCGTAGCTGTTGGGAATTGAACTTACTCTAGTTTAATGTTACCCCTATTAAGTATACGCTAGAAAAGCGTGAAACTGTGTTGTGCTACACCGCTGACTTTGTGCTCGGTAAGTAATTCATCACTAGGTATTATGACTATTTGTCCTATTTATTTTTAGTTATGTGCAACTTAATTACAGTATTTTTTCGTTTTCTATTTGTTAAGATTAGTTTATTTCTTTACTCGCAGGTTGTAGCCTCAACCCTCGGGCGATAGTTTGGTGCCGTTCATAGTAGGGTGACGTATGGTAATTCCGGCACTTGTTGATTGCCAGGCCAGATAGACTTCACGCACCAAGTTACTATTGTGTCCGAATCACTATATAAAGAGTTGATAAACCACTCTACTGGGACTGCAATCTGGAATTGTCGGATGCCTGGTCTCATAGGGTGACTGAGGGCATTTACGGTACTGGTACAGTGCTTGTTGTCTGTTGATTTTCTCCTTTGTGGCTATTTCTTTGCGGAATACAGTTGCCTCTGATCTACGTATGGGCCTTCGATAACTCTTGTCCAGCGGAGAAATTGGAAATAACTTAATCGTAATCATCAAGAGCCCTCTTATGTGATTAATGCTTAACTAGTATAGATTATCTTAGAGTATTAAATAGAATTATATTTTTGTTGTGCTTATAATTTAATTTAGGTAGGAACTATTGTATTTTGAATGGCCATTCTTTGATGTTTAGTGTTTAGTAGTTAGAAATAAAACTTAGTTAATATCATTCTTTAATTTTTTCCCTCTTGCATCTTATTAGGTTATTTTTGTACCAGTACCTTGTGGAAAAAAAGTAATTAGTCTATGAATTCTAAGGCATAGTAATTATCCTATAGTATCCCACTACAATACCTTTGATAATGACACCTATTTATGCGTATTTTTGAGGTTATATCTGAAATAAACTGCAAATTTAGGTACCTACCTTTCTTAAACCTCAAACTTACCTGAAATTCGATTGTGCTGTATCTCGAAATCGAAGCGTTTCCACAACAAATGTTATTTCTTATAAACGTCTTAAAATGGCTCCGGTAAATTTGTTCTATAGGTCTGCTGTTAGCGCAGTATTCATTTTGATGATAAAGATTGAGTAATAACCAAAATAGTTATATTAACTATCAATTCACTTTCAGACGTGCATCCTTTGGAGATCAGTGGATATGAATTATTAGCGCATGTTCCTCCAAAGAAGAGTAACAACAACAAAACAACAGTCGCTTCCCTTGAAGAAAAATCCAAACCAGGTTATATAAACTAAATCCTACTTAACTTATATGAATATAACGTAAAATAGGCAATTAATATATAACTTTAGTGATTTTTTGTTACTTTAAGATACATCTCGACTATAATGTATTTATTTTTAATCATAGATACTTAAACAGAAAAAATATCATTAAAATAAAAATACTAATGCATTATCTGATTACACTAACCTCACAGATCGCATACCAAACTAGCACTTATTATTGGCCAAGACAGCACCATTCTGCAACTCGTTCTTTACTTTGGTGGATGCAAGACGGCAAATACAGCTCTAGAATTTCTAAATGAAAAGTTTCGAGGTTGATTTATTAGCAGAAAAACGGAAAATCCCTGGCGAGCAAACAGTCAATATCTCAACCTGTTGGATTTTCACTTCTTTGCTGCTGCACATACTCAAGTTTACGTATGAAAAAGAAGAAGATTCCATTAAGTATTTTATACAATATGTTCAAAGTTTCACTAAAAGATATAACCAGGAGACACCAAGAAATTTTACCGGAATGTCTTAAAGTGCTTCGTTCTGTCTTCAGGCTGGTGGAGTTCATTTTCAACAATTTGTTAGGGCTTCTGGATATGTGCCTCATACGAAA
>CANNZV010004262.1:0-44381 GCA_947561585.1 Caprella mutica
ATGATGATGTACTATCAGAGAAAAGAGTCACTGTGATGAATTACTATCAGATAAAAGAGTCACTGTGTTGATGTACTATTAGAGAAAAGAGTCACTGTGGTGATGTACTATCAGAGAAAAGAGTCACTGTGGTGATGTACTATCAGAGAAAAGAGTCACTGTGATGATGTACTGTCAGAGAAAAGAGTCACAGTGGTGATGTACTATCAGAGAAAAGAGTCACTGTGATGATGTACTATCAGAGAAAAGAGTCACTGTGATGATGTACTGTCAGAGAAAAGAGTCACTGTGGTGATGTACTGTCAGAGAAAAGACTCTCTGTGATTGTGTAACTATCAGAGAAAAGAGTCACTGTGATGATGTACTATCAGAGAAAAGAGTCATTGTGATGATGTACTATCTGTGTAAAGAGTCAATGTGATGATGTACCATCTGTGAAAAGAGTCACTGTGATGATGTACTATCTGTGAAAAGAGTCACTGTGATGATGTACTATCTGTGAAAAGAGTCACTGTGATGATGTACTATCAGAGAAAAGAGTCACTGTGATGATGTACTATCAGAGAAAAGAGTCATTGTGATGATGTACTATCTGTGTAAAGAGTCACTGTGATGATGTACTATCAGAGAAAAGAGTCACTGTGATGATGTACTATCAGAGAAAAGAGTCACTGTGATGATGTACTATTAGAGAAAAGAGTCACTGTGATGATGTAATATCAGAGAAAAGAGTCATTGTGATGATGTACTATGAGAGAAAAGAGTCACTGTGATGATGTACTATTAGAGAAAAGAGTCACTGTGATGATGTATGTACTATCAGAGAAAAGAGTCTCTGTGATTATGTACTATCAGAAAAAAAGAGTCACTGTGATGATGTACTATCTGTAAAAAGAGTGACTGTAATGATGTACTTTCTGAAAAAGGGTCACTATGATGATGTACTATCAGAGAAAAGAGTCACTGTGATGAATTACTATCAGATAAAAGAGTCACTGTGTTGATGTACTATTAGAGAAAAGAGTCACTGTGGTGATGTACTATCAGAGAAAAGAGTCACTGTGGTGATGTACTATCAGAGAAAAGAGTCACTGTGATGATGTACTATCAGAGGAAAGAGTCACTATGATGATGTACTACCAGAGAAAAGAGTCACTGTGATGATGTACTATCAGAGAAAGAGTCACTGTGATGATGTACTATCAGAGAAAAGAGTCACTGTGATGATGTGCTATCAGAGAAAAGAGTCATTGTGATGATGTACTATCTGTGTAAAGAGTCACTGTGATGATGTACTATCTGTGAAAAGAGTCACTGTGATTATTTACTATAAGAGAAAAGAGTCTCTGTGATGATGTACTATTAGAGAAAAGAGTCTCTGTGATTATGTACTATCAGAAAAAAAGAGTCACTGTGATGATGTACTATATGTAAAAAGAGTCACTGTGATGATGTAATATCAGAGAAAAAAGTCACTATGATGATGTACTACCAGAGAAAAGAGTCACTGTGATGATGTACTATCAGAGAAAAGAGTCACTGTGATGATGTATTATCAGAGAAAAGAGTCACTGTGATGATGTACTATCAGAGAAAAGAGTCACTGTGATGATGTACTATTAGAGAAAAGAGTCACTGTGATGATGTACTATCAGAGAAAAGAGTCATTGTGATGATGTACTATGAGAGAAAAGAGTCACTGTGATGATGTACTATTAGAGAAAAGAGTCACTGTGATGATGTATGTACTATCAGAGAAAAGAGTCTCTGTGATTATGTACTATCAGAAAAAGAGTCACTGTGATGATGTACTATCTGTAAAAAGAATGACTGTGATGATGTACTTTCTGAAAAAAGGGTCACTATGATGATGTACTATCAGAGAAAAGAGTCACTGTGATAAATTACTATCAGATAAAAGAGTCACTGTGTTGATGTACTATTAGAGAAAAGAGTCACTGTGGTGATGTACTATCAGAGAAAAGAGTCACTGTGGTGATGTACTATCAGAGAAAAGAGTCACTGTGATGATGTACTGTCAGAGAAAAGAGTCACAGTGGTGATGTACTATCAGAGAAAAGAGTCACTGTGATGATGTACTATCAGAGAAAAGAGTCACTGTGATGATGTACTGTCAGAGAAAAGAGTCACTGTGGTGATGTACTGTCAGAGAAAAGACTCTCTGTGATTGTGTAACTATCAGAGAAAAGAGTCACTGTGATGATGTACTATCAGAGAAAAGAGTCATTGTGATGATGTACTATCTGTGTAAAGAGTCAATGTGATGATGTACCATCTGTGAAAAGAGTCACTGTGATGATGTACTATCTGTGAAAAGAGTCACTGTGATGATGTACTATCTGTGAAAAGAGTCACTGTGATGATGTACTATCAGAGAAAAGAGTCACTGTGATGATGTACTATCAGAGAAAAGAGTCATTGTGATGATGTACTATCTGTGTAAAGAGTCACTGTGATGATGTACTATCTGTGAAAAGAGTCACTGTGATTATTTACTATAAGAGAAAAGAGTCTCTGTGATGATGTACTATCAGAGAAAAGAGTCTCTGTGATTATGTACTATCAGAAAAAAAGTCACTGTGATGATGTACTATATGTAAAAAGAGTCACTGTGATGATGTAATATCAGAGAAAAGAGTCATTATGATGATGTACTACCAGAGAAAAGAGTCACTGTGATGATGTACTATCAGAGAAAAGAGTCACTGTGATGATGTACTATCAGAGAAAAGAGTCACTGTGATGATGTACTATCAGAGAAAAGAGTCACTGTGATGATGTACTATTAGAGAAAAGAGTCACTGTGATGATGTACTATCAGAGAAAAGAGTCATTGTGATGATGTACTATGAGAGAAAAGAGTCACTGTGATGATGTACTATTAGAGAAAAGAGTCACTGTGATGATGTATGTACTATCAGAGAAAAGAGTCTCTGTGATTATGTACTATCAGAAAAAAAGTCACTGTGATGATATACTATCTGTAAAAAGAGTGACTGTGATGATGTACTTTCTGAAAAAAGGGTCACTATGATGATGTACTATCAGAGAAAAGAGTCACTGTGATGAATTACTATCAGATAAAAGAGTCACTGTGTTGATGTACTATTAGAGAAAAGAGTCACTGTGGTGATGTACTATCAGAGAAAAGAGTCACTGTGGTGATGTACTATCAGAGAAAAGAGTCACTGTGATGATGTACTGTCAGAGAAAAGAGTCACAGTGGTGATGTACTATCAGAGAAAAGAGTCACTGTGATGATGTACTATCAGAGAAAAGAGTCACTGTGATGATGTACTGTCAGAGAAAAGAGTCACTGTGGTGATGTACTGTCAGAGAAAAGACTCTCTGTGATTGTGTAACTATCAGAGAAAAGAGTCACTGTGATGATGTACTATCAGAGAAAAGAGTCATTGTGATGATGTACTATCTGTGTAAAGAGTCACTGTGATGATGTACTATCTGTGAAAAGAGTCACTGTGATGATGTACTATCTGTGAAAAGAGTCACTGTGATGATGTACTATCTGTGAAAAGAGTCACTGTGATGATGTACTATCACAGAAAAGAGTCATTGTGATGATGTACTATCAGAGAAAAGAGTCACTGTGGTGATGTACTGTCAGAGAAAAGAGTCACTGTGGTGATGTACTGTCAGAGAAAAGAGTCACTGTTATGATGTTCTATCAGAGAAAAGAGTCATCGTGATGATGTACTATCTGTGTAAAGAGTCACTGTGATGATGTACTATCTGTGAAAAGAGTCACTGTGATGATGTACTATCTGTGAAAAGAGTCACTGTGATGATGTACTATCAGAGAAAAGAGTCAGTGTGATGATGTACTATCAGAGAAAAGAGTCATTGTGATGATGTACTATCTGTGTAAAGAGTCACTGTGATGATGTACTATCTGTGAAAAGAGTCACTGTGATGATGTACTATCTGTGAAAAGAGTCACTGTGATGATGTACTATCAGAGAAAAGAGTCATTGTGATGATGTACTATCTGTGTAAAGAGTCACTGTTATGATGTACTATCAGAGAAAAGAGTCACTGTGATGATGTACTATCTGTGAAAAGAGTCACTGTGATGATGTACTATCAGAGAAAAGAGTCATTGTGATGATGTACTATCTGTGTAAAGAGTCACTGTGATGATGTACTATCTGTGAAAAGAGTCACTGTGATGATGTACTATCTGTGAAAATAGTCACTGTTATTATCCTAAATTCTCAAATCATAGTTTTCTAGTTTATTATTATTTAGAAATCTTGAAAAATTGTTCTTGTGCCTTCTGACCAATATTGAAATATCTTCAAAAACCAAAAAAGTTAAACTAGTAAACTGCTATACGGTTGTTTTCAGTTTGTGGAGTAATTTGTTTGGACACGTCAAAGTCAATGAAATATATATTCCTTACTTCATCAAAAAAACATTAGAGTAGTTATTACTGTTACTTCATACAATTCAATAGAAGATGTCATATCCAGCACAAGTTTCACTGGCCTCTGTGTGGAATAAATCATGGCAAGTTCATTTTAAAAATTGATTGCTATTTCTCAAGCACCTAATTTATGTACGTAATGTAATTTGAGAAGCAGGGTAAACTATTACAGCCAAACAAATTGACTGAATACCTCAAAACAAAAATAGCGGAAGAAATAAGCAGCATTGATCTTCAATGATACAATTACACTGTAATACACCTCACCACACGGTAACACACCTCACCACACGGTAACACACCTCACCACACGGTAACACACCTCACCACACGGTAACACACCTCACCACACGTTAACACACCTCACCACACGGTAACACACTTACCACACGGTAACACACCTCACCACACGGTAACACACCTCACCACACGGTAACACACCTCACCACACGGTAACACACCTCACCACACGGTAACACACCTCACCACACGGTAACACACCTCACCACACGGTAACACACCTCACCACACGGTAACACACCTCACCACACGTTAACACACCTCACCACACAGTAACAAACCTCACTACACATTAAACACCACATGGTTACTGTTGCGTTGTAAACAATGATAAATTTAAGTGACAAATATGCAAATGCAATCTACGAGAGATTTAAGGTTGACATTTTCTATCTAGTGTCTGTGAAAGGTGATAGAAATTTCTTTATATCTATGCTATTTTGTACATGCAATTTATTTCTACTCTATTAACAGAGAAAAAAAAGTATTACATGAATAAGCTACAACGAAAAATATATATCTATATAATGAAATAAATCGTCACTCAGTAAGTAACTCCTGTTTTTCGTTTCTCTGTTTTATATTTGATAGATACTCTACTATTATCTTCATATTTTGTCATGCACTCTGTTACCAAAGATATTATACTACAATAAGATACACGACTCTCGACAATTTTTATTTTCTCTGCCACATGGTTTCGAAAGAGGGAAATAGAATTGAAATATTGAAAGGATAATCGAGGAATGTTTTTTGCGTGACGTCATAACAGCAACACACTAAAATCATATTTGAGACAATTGAAGAACGTAACATTATAAAAATGTTGAGATTTAATTTCATTATATGAACCATTCATGTTATTCACACTGCTTAACTTTCTATTTTCTATTTATGTTAGTTGCCTTGTTGACGTCACGGTCACAAATTACTCTATTTGTGACAACAGCTCACAAAACTTTACTCTAGTACCTACCCTAGTATGAATACCAATATTGATAGGTAGCGACAATTGGGCAGTATCTAAAAGATGGAAATGAATTAATAATCGACGTGAGCGTGCACGCTCACACCACTGTCTAAAAAAAGAAAAAAAGGAATTTGCGTACACGCCCACGCAACTAAGTTGACTAAAACATGGAAAACAGGAATTTATTGGCGTGCACGCTCACGCAACTGTCTAAAATGCAGAAAAAAGGAATTTGCGTGCACCCTCACGCAACTGTCTAAAACGCAGAAAAATTAAAATTTTGGCGTGCACGCTCACGCAACTGTCTAAAACGCGGAAAATGGAATTTTTTGTCATGCATTCTCATGCAACTGTCTAAAATGCGGAAACTTAAATATTTGACTCACATTTTTTGACTCAGTTTTTAATTAATTTTTTCAAATATATTCTTTGAATATAAATATTTTTAAATAATATCATTTTTTTCTTTTACTATTGACCGCCAATTAATTTTAATGGGAAGTACACTAGTTAGTGAAAAAAAAACAGAGATATAAATTAGCGTGACGATATATTAATTGTATAATATAATTTTGAATGGAATGATGTGTTAGTGTGAAAGAAACGTGCGTCACGCAACTTAGTACAATGATGACAGAAAATATAAATTAGCGTGACGATATCAATTGTTTAGTTTGTTATTGGGTGGAATTATATGTTGGCGTGATAGAAACATGCGGTGGCACGCTGATTAGTGAAAAGATAACAGAAATTATAAATTAGTGTGACGATATCAAATGTAAAGTTTAACATTGGATGGAATTATGTGTTGGCGTGATATGTGTGACGAACGTTTCTATCACGCCAACACATATTTCCATCCAATGACAAACTGAAACTACACAATTGAAATCGTCATGCCAATTTATATTTTCAGTTATCGTTTTAGGTACTACGCTGCGTGACGCACGTTTCTATCACGCCAACATATAATTCCACCCAATAGCAAACTACACAATTGATATCGTCACGCCAATTTATATTTTCAGTTATCGTTGTACTAACTAACGTGCCTGCACGTTTCTATCAAGCCAGCATAATCCCATCCAATAAAAAATTATACAATTGATATCATCACGCCAGTTTATAATTTCTGTTATCGTTGTACTAAGTTGCGTGACGCACGTTTCTATAAAGACGTGGAGATATGAGAGATAATAAATGAAAACTTCGCTATAATTTTAACCTCATGTTTCCATATCTTTACAGAATCAATATTGAATGTTAAGGTTTATATGTAAATGATTTAGACCGTTAACTAATTAATTGAAAGACTCCAATTACTCCTCCCTTCTTCTGCCTCCCTTTCCATTCTGATGAGTTTGTAAATAATAATAATGTATAAGTATATGTTTATTGATATTCTCTATATATAAATAAAACACTTTTCAACATGTAATATTTTAGTAATTATATGATTTACAAAAAATCAATAAAACTATATAAAATATGAACAATGTGAAATATATAATATGTAAACTAACTATATGATTGTAATTATATATTTTAATATTATTATTCTTTTACAGAGGGCACCAGTTTCTCCCGCACCTCCATTCTCATAACTCATCTCATATCGTAAATCTCGTAGGTACCATATTTTCGAATATTGTTAAACCTCCATCCGTAACTAACGTCCAATACAATTACCTGAAGTCCATCTCCTTATTCCTCCTGACCATACCTGAAAGAAAGAAAATCATTAGCTTCTTAAATATACAATCATATGCAGTAATTTAACGTATATAGCCTGACCCGAATATTACAACGCTAACAAATAATTCCATCTGATATTGAACTATACGATTGATATTGTAACGATAATTTATAATATCTGTTATCTTTTTACTAAGTAGTGTGCCTCACGTTTCTATCATGCCAACACATATTTCTGTTCAAAATTAAAGTATGATATCGTCACGCTAATTCCTATTTCAGTTATTTTTTCACTATTAGCGAGCCGCATGTTTCTATCACGCCAACACATAATTCCATCCAAAACTAAACTATACAATAAATATCGTCACACTAATTTATAATTTAAGTTATCTTTTCACTAACTAGCCTGCAGCACGTTTTTATCCCGCTAGCACATAATTCCGTTCAAAATCATATACAATTACTATCGTGACGCTAATTGATATTTTTAGTTATCTATTCAGTAACTAATAGTGTGCATCAAGCTTATACCACATTCCAATCAAAATCATACTATACAATTAATATCGTCACGCTAATTTGTATTTTCTGTTATATTTCACTACGTAGCGCGTAGCACGTCCATTCAAAATTAATTTATACAATTGATATTGTCAAACAAATTTATAATTTCTGATATCTTAACTAAATAAAAATTTTCGGCGTTTTGGACAGTTGCGTGAGCGTGCACGCAAATTTTTTTCCGCATTTTAGACAGTTGCATGAACGGGCACGCCAAAAAATTCCATTTTTCCGTGTTTTAGTCAATAATAAAAGACCTGCACTTGCACGCTCACGTTTTTTCTGCATTTTAGTTAGTGCCCGACAATTGAGTGATTTGTGACGTGCCTTAAGGAGCAAGGGAAAAAATGTAAAGATAAAATTAGGGGTTTAGCAGTCTAAATAATTTATTAAATATATATTTATTTATTGTATTATACAAATTTATAACTATTTTTTTCTTACAAATACCTTCTTTAATTATTTTAAATATGAATTTAGAGTATTGCTGTTATGACGTCATGCACACAACATACCTCGATTGTCCTTATAATATTTATACATATTTTATAAAACTTGGGTGTAATAAAAGCGGGGCTTACCTGTATATCAGTAGAAAAGTATGTGCAGCATCATTATTTTACTGATGCCGGCCAGCAGGAGAAAAAGATTGCAATAAGAATTTTAGCAAAACCCATAAATTTCTAATTACCATCAAAAAAGGATGTTTTCTACTCCTATGTTGCAGAATATATATAAATGTTATAAAATATATATACACATAATAAATATAGTACAAAATAAAGCAATTCGAGGACAAATTGTATGTGGAAGAAATGTCCCTGGACGAAATGTCCGTTGAACGAAATACCAGTTGACGAAATGTCCGTGCACACTCATTCATACATGACATTTATTAAACTCAAAAAATGTTTCTATGCGGAGAATAAATTTATTAAACATACTTACTACAGCTCATTTTCTACTTCAGGTAAAAGAGTGGAATTTTTTTTTGTGATATTTTGACCAAAAAAATCATCAATTCATTCATGGTGGTGGAAATCTGAAAATTCATTAGGACCATTAATTATTTCAAAATCCCAGGTTTCTTAAATATGATATTTCTTACATGCACCAATATAGGTATATGTAATATTGTCTTTTTTATAATTCCATGGATTTCATTTTTTTTATGAAATTTGGCTGTTTTGAGAAAAACCTTAAATTTTCACACGGCTCCCAAAGTGTTAATATAAATGATATCTGGAATCTGTTTATTTTAAAACTGCCCACCGAACCCCTCTTTTATACTAGTCCAAATAAAAACTTCTACCATCATATACGACTTTGGCAGAAGATTTTCCATTTTATTGGTCACGCATTTTCAGCATAACCCTTATGACGTCATTATTTGACTTCTCCTGACCGCGAAAGTGGACCAATCACAATTACATTTATATTGTCTTGTAGATACTATCAAATGCTTTCTTTTGAGTGTCTATACATCTTTTTATGTTCTGTACTTTTCTTTTTAGATCAATTTCAGATTCTCTCACTCCGAAATATTTACGTACAAATTTCAGCTTTTTACCTTTCTAACAGAATGGCCCAAAATGACCGAAAAGGGATTTTTTCGTGGTTCATCCACCCTATAACTGATCAAACTAAGGTGGATGTACCTCTCTACCCAAAAATGATTTTTAAATCTTAACCAGGCCACTTTCTGAAATCTGACTCTCTACAACAGAGCCCGAGTTTCTAAAACCTAACAAACCTAACCTAGCCATGGGAACATCTCGTCGGAGCCCAGTGATTGACTGACGAAAAACGAAAATTGATGTACCCAAAATTGGTGCAGTATTCCTGTTCAATAAAAATAAGAAAACCAGGAAGATCATAATTTAAAAACAGCATTATGATTGATAGTAAATAGCGATGAAAAATATGAAATGCAGTTATTATAAATTATTAATTAGATACCAGGACAGTTAGGTGTAACTAATTGAAGTGATTCAACTTGATGATTATCTGTCTTTTATTAATTTGAACACTGAGCAATTTGATCATTCGAGCAATTGATTATTCGAGCAATTGATGATTCGAGCAATTGTTCATTCGATCAATTGTTTTTCGAGCAATTGTTTTTCGAGCAATTGTTTTCGAGCAATTGTCTTTCGAGCAATAGTTTTCGAGCAACTAACCTAGAACCATTCAGGATAGTTCACTATACAGGAGTTCATTATATAGGAGTTCTACTGTTGTAGGTAGTGGGCTTACATAGACCCACTGGTTCAATAGTAGGAGTGAGATTTCAAGCTCTACATGTTGCATTCATAACCATTTTTATGGAAAAGTGTTTATAGTTTCCCGCCTAAACCTTTTATGATAACGTGAACATAAGAGGGAGATATATTTTCAGACGTGGATTTTACGCTTCCCCAACAATAATTGACAGTAAAGTTGACCAGATATTTTGGTGTTTAACAAATTACGCCCAATTGTGGAGTTTACTTTATTTATCGTAATAATATATCTTACGCTTTTCTCTTCTTCGGTAAACTTGAAGCTAATTACGATTTTTTCTCTGTTATTTCAAGTTAGTTCGGTTAATTCAGTCTTCCTTTTCTCGCTGATTGTTATGGTCAACACATGGCGCTAATTGAAGGAGTTTTAATAGATTCTTTTCGGTGGTGGTAAATATTCTGGTTATTAAATTCCACGACGTAATGCGATTTAGTGTTAGTGAGTAAATTACGTTACGTGGAGAATATACAGATAGGCACTTATGAGAATTACTAATATGAAAACATAAAAATAATTTATTTTATATTCATTTTTTTCATTCTGAAACTAATAAGTCTTACTAATTACTTATTATTTTCATCCTTATTATTATTACTGAAATACTTATTACTCCATAGTCATTTAATTCTTAAGAAATCTGATTTAAAAAACTATTATAAATTTGTTCTCCACTGAGAAGATGTTTAGATACTATAACTATTTACCAAAACTAATAAATATCTCTTCCAAAGTATAACCTACAGCAATGAAAGAAATCAGAGTAGCACAAACTAAGGGGAAGTGTAAGCTGAAACAGAAACATACCGTCAGAGTTAACACCATGCTGAACTACCTGCCCAGTAATAACTACAGCGGTAGAAGCATTAGGATTCGAACACACTACAAGCGGAGCGGCGCAAGCGAAGCGCCATTAATGAGGTTTGGTATTCGTACGCAGAGACGCTTGGCTGAAATCTGGATTTGGAGCGGAGCGGCGCTCCAAATAAACAATAATATTAATGGCGCTCCGCTTTGCGCTGCTCCGCTCCGCTTGTAGTGTGTCTAAGACACCCATAAAAATGACTAAGATTTTATTCTTACCCAACGATTATCTTACCCTATGATTATCTAGCATATGTATATGGGATGAGTACCTAACTATACACTTATTTAGTATTATCATGACAGAAATATAATGATAGCCTTAATTAAAAAAATATATTTAAAAAGAAGGCAACACAAATTTTAGAAATTTAATTTAATTTTATTAGATTCAAAGCTTTAATACAAAATTTGAATACATTCCAATATTGTTAGTTGCAAATTATCAAAGTTTCTTTATTTTTAAATTGGATTACATTGTGATCAGCTTTCAAATATATGAAGGAATATATATTTTTTTAGAAAATTAATCACAGTGGAATCCAGTTCAAAAGTAAAGAAACTTTTATAATCTGTATCAAACAATATTGGAATGATATTCAAATATTCTTTATAAGTTTATATGAACCAAAGCAAAGCATGTGTAAAGGTTTTAATATCTAAAGAAAGAAAGTAAATGTAATTACTAGAAATTGCATCGCCTTTTTTTTAGATATAGGTTTTATGGGGGAATTATATTAATTATTATGGGTGATTTATTCAATTTTTTCAAACTCCACACCACGAAAATCTATTTCTCTATATATCTATTTTTTCACGATATTGAATATGTAATACTCAGCCCATATACTTTTACTTTATATATTTTCATAGAAAATCGAGGTGTGAAAATAAAATCAGTCATTTTCATGGGGTGGCTTAAACCGATTTCCACCACTGTAGTTATTACTGGGCAGGTAGTTCAGATGGTGTTAACTCTGACGGTATGTTTCTGTTTCAGCTTATACTTCCACATAGTTTATGCTGCTCTGATTTCGTTCATTGCTGTAGGTTATACTTTGGAAGAGATATTTATTAGTTTTGGTAAATAGTTATATAATTTTTTTAGATGATTATTTCATTATAACTACAATGAGCATCAATATTATTTTCCAGATAAGGATATTAGAAGCAATTGGTTCAAAAATTAGTCTATATGAAAGAAGAAATTCCAAGAGTGACTATATATTATGCATACAAGTTATATAGTACTCTGGCAATTCAATTAGGAAATTCAACCCGGTTTAATATTTCTATCGTCTGTACCAGAAATATTTTCTCTTCTTAGAACAATAATTATATTGGTCTGTATGTGTTTTTTCTTCTTTGAAGTCATAATGAAAAGCAACAAATGAGATTAAAACTTACATTAGAGAACTTTTCAATATATCTCATTTTGCGGGTATGTTACGGGTTATTGCACAGTTCTATATTTTCGTACCGTAAAATAACTAAAATTTAAACAGGCATGCAACTGCATTTGGTACTCCCGTTCTTATTACCATTTGTAATAAGAACGGGATTTGAGTCACATTATTGTATAATAGTTACTCCTCACTTAAACATTTTATTTTCAATGAACTAGATTAAAAGTATGTCGTATATATATCGTACCTGTACGAATTAAGGTCACCAATCAAGATTATTGTTAAATAATAATTATTATACTTTTCTCATGCAAGTACCCGCAGAGGTGGAACTGTCCAATAAATCGAAACTTACCTCGACGCCAAATATATTCTGTTCCACAATTGTATAGAGAAATCGTATGAAATCTCATTACAAATCAGCACAATAATGAGAATTCAATCAAATTTACGAACATAATAAATGAGGCGTATTTAATGATTCATCAGATTGGATTGGAGTGAAAATCTAGTGCAGTTATATTGGGGAGATGTAATTCTGACACGAAGGAAAACGTTTCAGCACTTGGATACTCATGATCGGTCATTCAGAAATATCAAAGGTCAGATTGGTTCCTGAAATCCGGGTCCATAACCCTTTACTGTTATTGCAATCATATGTAGTCACTTTAACTGAGAAAGAAAAACAATTTGCTGAATGATATAAAATTTACGGCCATTTTCCGAATACAGTCAACTCCGTTGGTACTGAGTCGTCACCTTGAATCCAAAGTCTGACTGTGGATAGCTAAGTATGTCGCATCGACTCCATTCAATCAGACGCTACATTGATAGAAACAAACTTGCGGAGATAAAGTTAGGTATAGAAGTTACTGAGATTTGAATAGACTGAGGTATTCCTTGTACAGTCTATTGAGCAGATAAACCTATTGAAAGCATTCGGGATGTAACGTATTTATATATAACATATCATTACTTTAACTTATATAGTATATATATATATGTATGAACCCGTAGCTAAATGTTATAAATTGAATCATATATTTTAATTATCTAAAATGTATTTAAACCATTTCAAAAATTGGTTTTATTTCATATTTTTCAAACAGATTATCGTGATGTACATATAATTTAAAATAAATATTGTTTTTCTTAATTTATTTCGTAAACTCTCTTTATTTCACATTCCTTCTGTTAGTTTATTTCGGCACGGAAAATATGTCTATTCTTCACCTTAATAGGTATTGGTTAATTGGTCTCATCCGTAAAAGTTCTACATTCACTACATTATTCAAACAAGTCATGCTTCATGCACCGGTCATTATGAAAGAATGTATAATAATAAAATAGTCATATGGGTTAAGAAATGAAAAAATTCTTCAAATATGAATATATAAATTCTAATATAATATTTAGGAATTCTAAAAGATTTTTATTCTATATATTCAAAAGAAATTTGAATTTATAAATTAAAAGAGAAAATTAAATTTATCGTTCATGAATAAAATTAATAATATAAAGGAACTTACTGTAAGAAGAGGAAGTAGTAGTTACAATAATTACCAAACAAAAATATAAATACTCCATAATAAATAATCAGTTCCATACTGTGTGCTTCGTTAGAATTCTCGTATATATAGAATATGCTAACATTTTATACAGGGTGTCCTAAAAATTTATACTCATTTTAACAGTTGGTAACTCATTTTTTTTTTGCTGACAGAACCCATTTAACTGAGTGATGCAAGTCAAACTTAACATTGAAAAAAGTAAATATATTTTAAAATGCTACTGGAAATATGAAAACGCAGTTGAGATGCGAAGAAAGAAAGAAGAAAAGAAGAAAAAAAAAAGCAATACAATACACTAAGGCATTCTAAAACATAAAAAAAATACACAAAACAAGCATATTTAAATTTTATTTATTTCCACGGCCCTTTAAGCTCAATGGCTTTTAGGGCAACCTATCTAATAAATGAATAAAAATACATTTACAAATTGAGTTTCAACGTGTGAAACTTATTAAAGGATGTAATGCACAGAACAGACAGAGAAACAGGATAATGGGAAGACAAAAAAATCAAAAACAGTTCAAGAAACACAACTACAATACAATGCTGCTCACAAGATACGCTTACATATAATAATTATTAAATTATATGACGTCACACTACAGGCCACAGTACATATCACTGACACACTTTTTGAAGGTTGATAACGATTTAGTCTTCCTAACATCTACCGAGAGCCCATTCCACAATTCAGATCCTCTAAACAAAATACTATTTTGCGAAATGGTTCTCCTACATCTAGGCAATACAAAATTCTCTCTATGACGAGTATTAACCGAGTGTACATCACCATTGCGTACAAGCATATTCAGAAGTTTGGAATCATAACCAGTATTGAGTGTTTTAAAATTGTACAGTAAAATACTCCTCCTGTAAAGACAAGGAACAGTTAAAAGATTAGCCATCTCAAAATAAGGAGCCGTATGAGTATTATACGGTAAGTTATATATCCCCCTTATACACCTCTTCTGTAGGATGAATATCTTGTCAGAAAAGCACTTGGGTGCACTAAACCATGATTCAATAGCGTATATCAGATAAGGATATATTAATGAGAAATATAAGTTTTTCATTACAGTAGTTGGCAAAAAATGTTTAACTCTATTCAGTATGCCGAGAGACTTTGAAATCTTACTCGCTATATAATCAATATGCACCTTAAATTTCAGTTTCTCATCTAAATATAGCCCAAGAAATTTTGTGCTCACAGTTTGTTCCAGAACATCTGGTCCTAGTTTAATTTGAGGTATTTCCATACTGTTTCTATATGAAAATACGATGTATTTAGTTTTATTCACATTTACCCTGATTTTATTAGAACATAACCAACTATACACCTGATCAAGGTTATTATTGACTACCACATTTACATTTCTATAATCCTTTGGATCAAAACTATACATTATGGTACTGTCATCAGCAAACAAATTAAACCTAAATGAAGTTGACGTGTTAGGAAAATCGTTTATCATAACCAGAAAAAGAAATGGCCCCAGAATTGAACCCTGTGGAACACCATGTGTAACAATTCTTCCAGAAGAATTAGCATTATTTATATTAACGTACTGGAAACGACTAGTTAAATAAGACTTCAGCCACTTCCAAATAAAACCTCTCACTCCATAATGATGTAATTTATACAACAGAATGTCATGGTTAACCGAGTCGAAGGCTTTCTTGAAATCCAGGAAAATGGACAAAACGTTATTACCCCTATCTAAATTATCATACAAATATTGCAAGAGGCCCGTGCATGATTGTGATGTAGACCTATTGGCCCTGAATCCATACTGATCAGCAGAAAAGATTCCTTTAGTTTCAAAATATTTATACAACTGTAAATGAACTGCCTTTTCAAATATCTTACTAATAATTGACAAAACTGACACAGGTCTATAGTTACCACAATCATCACGACCTCCACTCTTATACAGAGGTACAACTCTAGCTACCTTAAGAGATTCAGGGAATATACCATTAATTACAGATCTATTAATTAGAATTGAAAGAATTGGTGAGATTATCTCAGATATGTACTTAAAAACCCGTACTGGAACCTGATCAACTGCACAAGATTTATCTTTCAGTGATAACACAACTTTGTGAACCACATTGGCAGTCAGGGGTTGAAAGAAAAATGAATTGCTAAAGTTACCCCCCAACCAATCACTAAAATTACTATCCACATTGGGACATGACTCAGCTACTTTCTCACCAATGGTCGAGAAACCAATATTTAGTTTTTCCGCTATATCATACGGATCAGTGTATTCAACGTCACCATCCAAAATTTTCGTAATAGATTGTTTACTTAAAGAATGGCCAGGTCTTATCACGCTATTGATCAGCTTCCAAGTACCCTTCAGATTACCTTTACATTCATTAAATTTTCTCTCATAATAGATTTTTTTAGCAGTTCGTATTCTTAAAGTTACATAATTTCTAAATCTCCTAAAAACATCCCTGGACATTCTACCCTGCCTGCATAACAAATCAAATGATTGCCTTCTCCTAATATCTCCGAGGATGTCATTTGATATCCATGGTTTCAATCTAGATTTATATGAAACTGTTTTCGTCTTCACAGCGCAATTAGTATTATAATAGTGCAAAATAACACTATATAGATCTTTAATTGCGACGTCAACATTATTACATTCAACAATGGTAGTGAAATTATGCATACTAATATTATTGTACAGGTTAGATAGAGAAATATCATTAATCAGCCTATATGAATGAGTATGATTTGTATTAATGGGGCTAAGAGTATCAAAAAAATGCAAAGATAATTAAGGAGTGAGTTTCAAAATGAACTACCAACACGAGTTAGAAATGAGTACTCTTCAAGCACTCTTCCTTCCTTTTTTTTCATAAGTATTATCAGGGAAAGAATAGAAGAGGTCACTTTGAATTTTAGATGCAAAAATCGTGGAGTTTTCAGTCAAAATTTTGAGATTTGACAACGTTGCATAGGATAAAGTCCGCATTCTTGTAGTATTGAGAAAAGATACCAACTAATTACTATTAAGATACCAATTAGTGAATTATCTTTGAATATACAGTAGAAGGTTGGTGGCATTAAATCTTACTGTTTTACAATTAGCTTTACATTTTTATTAATAATAATTATAATCATTGATTTGCGTTCTTCAGTAATAATTAAAGTATTTTTACTATTTTGTTTTAGTCACTTAATATCAAATAAGTATAAGAATGTTAAAATCAATTAATAATTCTTAATAATTATTTACCTGAATTATAACAATAGGAATTTGTTAGGGATATTTTGGTTGGTAATATTGAAACATCTATTTGTGGGTGTTCGAATGAAATCACACTAATATAACATAATTATTTTCGAAACTGGAAATCATCCTCGCTTATAATTTAAGATAGGACATACCATGACATTCTTATCCCCCCCCCCCCCACAGACAGTATAAACATAATCAGTACCATTCATCAACATGTTGCGTAACTCAGGTGAATTATTTAGTATACTGTATAATGATGCTGAATGTAAGAAATTTTGGACATATGAATAACCTAATCGACGAAAATGGTAATAATGTTAGGCATCAATATAAGTTACACCAACGAGATGGTGAAAGGGGGTACGCGGGGTTTCAGAAGAGGAGGGTATAACCTCTGCTTGGAATAAAAAGGCCATATCGCTGACGGCAAATGGAAAGGAACTCGAAGAAGCAGTCAGAAAAGAAAATGGCTCAGTGATCATTGAACAATATCACCAACCACATGTCGGTACAAGTGCTCAGAGATGCAGAAAAGCTACTCCGTGAATATACAGTCATTTACCAAGAAATGTGTATGAAAAAGAAACAAGCACCAGTATCTGTATTCACAGACGAAAGATGAAATGGAAAGGTTATGGAAAACTAATCCTACAAACCAGAAAAATCTAAAACTTCTTAGTTGAAGAGCATAAATCTAGCGCTATTCTCTAAAACTGAAACTATATGTTAAAAAAATGATAAGCATGGTAAATATAAAAAAAAGATAATCCATATTACAACAGTTCAGAGTCCAAAGACGCCACCTCTTTCTATAACACTCACCACAGACAATTCAGGATTGAGCCCATGAGGGAAAATATTCATTTATTACCTTCAAAAATTTAATTATCGATGAAGGGAAAAAACTTATTTTCTAATGAATAATAAATAAACTTAGAAACTGAAATTGCTTGACTGATTCAAAAGTATTGTAAATCTTAATCAATACAAACTATGTTGGGGTGTATTGGAACGGTGAAAAAATTAATCACCGCTCGTTTCCGTTCTCAGAAGTTGGTCACCCGTTAAAGCAACGTCATATACGCTCGGCCACCGCTTATGTTCCCTCACCGCTCCAAAGGGTTTGAGTTTTTCAAAATGTTGCGAGCGTTGAGGAGCGGTAGATTTCCTTTCTACAAAGTTCACTACCTCAAAATACCGCCCAGCCAAAGTTTAGCACCGCTAGACGCAATTTCGTGGACGCTTTATTCCGCTAGGCCAATGTAGAAATACTGAATGGTGCTTCGCCAGCTCTGCCCGGGCGGGGATTAATCGTTGCACAAGCTTTGGCAGAGCGTTTTTTTGTTTTACGAATTTGTGTGTCGAAATTATGTATCAAAATGTAAAATACGGGCGGTGACATAGCGGTGCACCACTGAAGCCGTCGTTGCTATAGAGTTGGCTCAACAGTTGAAAGAGGGAACGAGCGTTGGTTTGGTAGTATGGAGCTATGCGACCTCCATACCAACGTCAAACCAAAGTTCAACACAGCAATGAATCACTGCTTCTTTTTCTGAGGCATTTCAACAAACTCGTGTCCGTGACTCAAACGCTTTCAACCGCCATATCAAAGTTTATGCAACATTTAATCACCGCCTGGGCAATGCTGGCGAAGCAGCGGTGGTCCAGCATTCAATATTTACGTATTTGCCTCTATAATGGTGCCAAAATTTATCTGGGTTTTGTTGCTGTGGGGAACTTTGCGAAGCGGAAGGCTACTGCTTCTCAACGCTCGTAATATTTTGTGCAATTGAAAATTTTCGGATCGGTAGGTGTGAACATAAGCTGTGGTCGAGCGTATACGGCGTTACCTGAACTGGGGCCAACTTCAGGTAAGCGTTAACAATTTTTTGTCTACGCTTCAGGAACGCTTTAGCAAAGTTCCTCCTGTGTGTCAGGCCTTCAAATGATGAGTATCAACTATCGATTTATATCAGAAATCTATCAGAATTTCTGATAGATTTCATCCACCCAGCTCCGTAATCAAAAGCAGCATAACGCTATACCAACTTCAAACTCCCGCCGAGCCAACGCCCACACTCGTAGAACTCCGCTCTATCAACGCCCGGGTTACCATGATCAGTTTTCCCTTGTGTACGCGGTAACGAGCGTTGTCGAAATTTGGTTTATTTTCCCTCCGTTCAAAGAACGCTCAAACAAAGTTCTGGCGGTGTGATCTAAGCTATAGATATCAATACATCGAAGCAAGCCTTACGTTAAATAAATCAGAAAATTAGCAATTCCTCATGCTATACCACATACTGAAAAAATTTGTTCCATAGCTTCAGATATTTTCTATTTGATTAAGCAGCAATTAGTGTTGTTAATCAGCCGCCATCGAAAGTTTCATGAAGATTTCGACAGCTGCTGCATGTTATCCAATGAGGAGTGCATTATTATGCACCCAAGTAATAAAATAAAAGATTAACAGAAAAATAACGAGAAAATGGGAAAGAAACAACTATGGTTCATCCATAATTAGTTTGGGTGACTAAATATAAATACATTACTATCAAGATGACTTGCACCCGTATAGCGCATTCCTTCGCTGCCAGATATAACCTTGACCATCCAATAATTTGCCTTGAGTTAGTAATGAATTTTACCTTTTCACGTTCACTCCCAAAATCTGATCAAATGGTTCCTGGTTATTGACTAATAAATGGTCATAATCCAATTTCAGGGAATTGGTAAATACTATTTGAGTTATAAATGACCTTGACCTTTGACTCGATATCTCCCAAAATCTAATCAAATTGTTCCTGGTTATTGACCAATCGTGTCACCGATTATCGGACAATTTGGTTGAATACTATTTGAGAAATAAGTGACCTTGACCTTTGACCTGATCACCCTCAATATCTAATAAACTGATTCTTTGATAAGGACCAATTATTGTCCCTTCAAATATCAGACAATTTTGTTGAATACTTTTTGAGTTATAAATGAATGACCTTGTTCTGACCATTCCCAATAAATTATCAACTCTTTCCTGGATATTGACCAATCGTCCAACTAAATTTCAGGCAATTTTATTGAAATATTTTTTAGTTATTCAGTTATAAATAGTGATAGTTGTTTTAATAGTGAACTTAAATTCATGGTACAGAAGGGACCGAGGTTATAGGGCAGGGGTGGTGAACCTTTTCAATGGACCGGGTCACTTTTGATATCTCAATTTCAAAAAAATGAAAAGTGGGACACAGATTTACTTAACTCATTAGCCCTACCCTAGTAACATAACCATCAAAAGTTTGCTCAATAACTTAGCTGCTGGTGCGGGCCACAAGTCCTCACTAAAACTATTGTAAAATTATAACAAATTAAATACCTTCATTTGATATTTTACATTCATTGATAAATGCCAAATAATAATTTTTATTTAAAATAAAATTGACAATCAAAGACAGAAACAAATATTTTCTTATGTATTCTTGTATGGGACCTGAATGGGGCTTGTCACTCTGTACGGAGCTTGGTACGAAATTAAAATCGTAATAACTTTAACAAAAACTACCGTTTTTTTGTGTGGTCTTCTTGGGCTAATACAGAATATTTTTCAGCTATTGTTTGTTTTCCTATTCTTAATAGTTTTTCTACAAAGTGATCCGAAGTAAAGGTTGGTGAAAATGCTCTTACGCAATCTTATTTCAAACCTTGTTCATTAAAAGAGTAAGTTTTGTCCCCGAAAATTGAAATGATTTTAAGAACCTTTATGTTGAATAAGCGGATATTTACTCTGAATTTAATATGGTGGATGCAGGATGGTGCTCAGTACACAGGAAACTTGTTGTTAAAGAACGACTGAGAGAAGTTTTCTAACATTTGAGTCATAAGCAAGGGTCATGCAATTTGGTGTCCGGAAAACTGCCAGGCGGAAAACTGACAGTCACTTACTGAATTTAATGACTTTAGTCAACAATACCATTTTAATTTAAAAAAAAAAACGACGTTCGCTCCTAGTTAAAAGGAGTTAAGAGAACATTCATTTTTACTTAGTATACAAAACAAAATAATTTTTAAATATAGACAAATTGATTAGAAATATATACAAATAAATTATTATATAAATATTACAGTAAAAATCAAATACAAGATATAAATCTAAAAAATCTAAGAGAGAAAAAAAAATTATTGTATTAGGGACAGAGTGTAATTTCTTACACAACTCATTTGTACATTATCAGTTCATAACGGGTTTAGTGTCTTATTATTTCTTTTTTGTTTATAATTTGAGAATTGAACAAGCCTTCAAACTTAATATTCACTTGAACTCATTATAAAACAAATTCGATCGATGTTAGTGAAATATTTAGAATTTTCAAAACAACATCTATGATTATCAAACTGAAATTACCTACCTAATTCTCTTGACAATTTCACTTGATCGAATTGGATTGCATTTTAATTAATGTACTTATACATATAAATGAAAATTGTAAAAAGGAAATTGTTAATGATATGGAGAATAAAATTTTAAATTTAATAAATGTTGAACATACATATAAGTGATTTGACACATTCACTTAATTTATAATATACAAGATATAAATTTTCTAAATATGTATATAAAATCCTGTATAGATATATGTACATTGTACGTGTCTTAACAAATAATTTAAAAATGGTAATTATAATTTCTTTGTGAGTACTGAAGTTTGGTTTACAGAGTGTTTAATAAAGTAGCTTTGTTGAAATACGATTTTCCATTGAATATTAAGTAATCCAATATCTATATACTTTAGTTATAACTGTAAAAAAGAAAAGAATGTCCCTTTAATCTGTCAACGCCGTTTTTTATGAATTGAAATGTTCTTAGAATGTGTTTATAACCAAATAATATTTCAGAAAAGTAAAATAATACATAAATGGCCAATAAGTGACTGCAGTTTTCCGCTTCGGCAGTTTTCCGCTTCGGCAGTTTTCCGCCTGGCAGTTTTCAGTGCACCATGCAATTGAATGGTCTCCAAGGATCTCAGATGTAACTGGTTACGATTTTTTCTTGTGGGGTTATCGGTAAATGATGTATACCCCTCCTCACCTTCTGATCTGAATCAATTAAAAGAACGTATGATGTGGATCTTTTGAAATCTAATCCTGACGTGATCTAAAGATCAATGAAAGCAGTCAAAAAACGGGTGCAAAAATAATGTTTTAAAAAATGGGGGATAATGGATGATTTTGGTAAAGAATGAATTACTTTAGATCTTTATAATATGCGATAGTTTCTTCATTATAAATAAAAAATTATTGGGTAAACAAACCTATTTTGATATATTTCATCATTTTCATATCTGGCGCAAGAGCATTTTCACCTCTCTCTACTGATGAGGGGGTAGAACCCTGTAGATAATGTATTAAGAATAAGAAAACAAACTAACATTATGTTAATGCTGATAAAAATTTGAATCAGCCAAAGAAAACCACATGAAGATATGATGATTCTTTTTATAGTTATGGCTATTTTAATTTCGTATCCGATCTTTTTTAACTCTTACATTTATTTCAAATCTACCTGGAAATTGTCAAAATCTACCTAATGTTGTACCAAATTTCTTCGTTCAAGATTTGAACGATCATTCTTGACAAAGGCATCCTCAAGAAGATGTAAGGTTGGTTGCCGGAAAGCTCATCTTATAGTAGAACAAGTGAACACTACTCATTAGTCATCATTGTACAAATATAAAAAAGTGAAGCGGGTCACTGAAAAAGGGATGGTGGGTCACTTCGTGACCCGCAGGTCAGTGGTTCGCTACCCCTGCTATAGGGTGACTAAAATTTGATCAAATTCAACAGAAATCTAGATCATGGATAAAATGGTTTATCAATTAAAATTAATAAATGACAAAAAATGGTAACAATAAGACAAAATGAAGGAAGCGAAAAGTTATACTTGTTAAGTTTGCAGAAAAAATTATCTATAAGTTTTCAAACTAGTTTCATTTAAATTTCTTTTACTTTGGAAAATTGAAGATTCCATAAAAGCTATCTTGAAAAGAGAGGTGGAAGACTGTTATCGAACTGTGGATACGTTCTTTAGATTCTAAACTCCAGAAATCAATTAAAGTATTTATCGATAACCTCTTCTCCTTCCTACCACGTTAAAATATTAATATTGCCTACACTACTTCCGTTATGGAAGATGGTGCTATAGGGATATGCTGTTCAATGCAAGGTTTTAGATCTAGTTTACAAGTTTAACTATTACACAGTTCATGCAAATGAATGTGTTATTAAGCAATGAATATGTAAGCTGATTTGAGGAGTTAGTAGAAATCTCTTTGGCAATGCCTCGGTAGCCTAGGTGTGGCTTTACCTATACCCATAGTATAAATTCTACTAATTATCTTTTTTTTTTCGTTATAAGAATTATTAAAATATTTGAACTAAAGCCAATTTCACCAAATCAGCCCGTATATTAATCGGGGATATTATGGACATTGCATAATTAACTATAATTTGGAACTAAGGTAAATACGCAACAGCTGATGTGACACAGCAGCCGATAGCTAATTACAAAAAGATGCTCTATAATAGATATGAAGCAGGATGTGTATTGTGTATGTGGAATGACGTCAGTTCTCGTCAATAGATCGTCTCTGGAATGAAACTGAAGATTTGTAAGATGATAACGTCTGATACAATTCAAAATTTGACAGATTTTATGGATTAGCGTCTCTTGAAAATAGACCATCTAGATATTAACTTGAAATTAGCAGTCAAACTACCGATGAACGCTATTGTTAAAAAAGCTACATTAAAACATTCATTTTAGGCTTTGGTAAACTGAAAATGGGTAACTTTTAGTAAAATACTCTTACCATTCGAAATGATATTAGAGTTACTTTTAATTTTTTTGAAAAGTTGCTCGCAGTGTAGATTAACATTTCTTGAAATTTTCAAGGCAAACTATTAAGTTAAACCCATTTTATTGCAAAAAAACACATCTGCACAAAAGCTTATAACGTTGTGCAAGTTGATCGTATCAGGCGGTTTGTCTTAAAGATCCACTCCAAGCAAATTATTTTATTGCTTAAATCAACGAGGCTAATGTTTCTCATAAATTTACTGCAAACCCCATAAAATTTGATAACATATTTTTAATTTTATATGCTTTTAAAGATTTTTATAATCCAAACTCTACAAAACCTACTTTACTTTCGACTTTCCAATTTTCAGTCTGAATAAAAAGAATGTACACCATTTGTTTTGATTGTCAACTAGGTATTTGGTTTAATAAATCTATTTATTATTCGTTTTTTAAAGGTTTAAGTTTGGATAAACTTATTATAGAAACGTTTATATACTTTTAGAAACAATTAATATCTTAAAAAAAGATCAAAAACGCATTGTTTGTTTAAAAATCTAAATTTGTAATCAAAACAAAGATGGTACAATCTTCTTTCTCAGCGTCAGGTTGGAGATTCGCTCGAATGTTGCTCACAGAGTATTAAAAAGTTTAAAAGCATATAATAAAATATATACTGAACCGAATTGTATGCGGTTTGCGAAATAATGATCGTAGACCTTAGCTCTATAATATTATGTAATAAACTCCTTTTTTCTCTGAGCCTGGAGAGGACCTTTAATATCAAATATTAAAATGTCGTAGCATTATTTTACATCAGTTGGTCTTACTGTCAATCATTGTTTGAATAACAGTTGGTCTGATAAGATCGCGCACTTTTTTCGACTTTAATCTAGATTCCTCGAATAACTTTTAACACTTTTATATTTTAAAAGAAGCGGCAGTGCTGTAGCGCAAAAAAAAACCCCTCAAGCTCTACTGATAAAAGTAGCGGCGCTGCCGCTACCGCTACATTATCACAGAAGTAGCGGCGCTGCCGTTACACAAAAAGAAGCTCTGCCCACCTCTGACCATTAGTAGAATACTGCGTATCCATGAAAAATTGACACGGGCAAAATCCTTGGTCAATTGCACAATATTTAGAGGTGACTCAAGTCAATTGAAATTTTACCCATATGGATAAAAAGGTTCTAGGTATATTCCACCCCGGTATATTCCACCCCGGTAAATTCCACTCCTGTAACAATGCTCATTTTTGTGACAATAAAAATCGAAAGATTTTATGTTTAGATTGCCATGTGTTAAATAATTCGTACCGATGAAAAAATAACTCAGACAATATCCCGAGACATTTGGACAATATTTAGAGATAGCTCAAGTCAATTAAATTTTATCCTAATAGAATATTAATTACTTATCGCCATTCTTGTTCATTCTGGAGTTTTCCAGAGGTGCCAACTTATGAGATGTCCAGCTGCATCGGCCGTTAACTTAAGCATTCAGTTCGCGATTTGCATTCGGCGCGTTAACATGTGTGTGTTTTTTCCTGCTCTCCTAGGCTTAAAAAGTCTAGTTGTGCGTGCACAGTGTTTGTGATCGATTGAATTCGGTTTTCATTCAAGCCTAGATGTTCTCGTATACAGATAAGTGTTTTTATTATAGCTTTACTATTAGTTCTATAGGATATACAATTTTAGCCACTTTTGCTCGTTATTATGATTTTTTAAAAATTACCTATCTTGCGTGGTACTTGAAAACAGGCCTTGCTGATAGTTTTTAAGTGAGCCAGTTAACTACTAACTAGTTATAGGTTGTATGCCTATAGTCTCTTTCCAATAATTTCACAGACAGGGGAATTTCGATAACCCCCTGCTGGACCGAAGACAAACCCTAGAAATTCGTGACTAGGGTAAATCTAGTTAGTTAGTTCGAAGCCGGTATTTCGAGACCGTGCTTACACTGCAAATATACGATATATCGTGTATAACTAACTCACTTAATATTTTCGTCCCAAATTTACGGTGACTACTAACCAGTTAACTACTAACTAGCTATAGGCTTAGCTATGCCTATAGAGTCTCTTTCCAAATTTCACATTGTGAAATTCTTCTCTACTAAGAGAAAAATTATAGACAGGGGAATTTCGATAACCCCCTGCTAGGATTGATGACTAAAACTCTAAGAATTCGTGACTAGAGTTACTAGTTAGAATAGATAAAGCCGGAAATTCGTGACCGTGCTTAAACTGGATATCTCAAAAATATGATAGGGTCACATAGGTAAATTGCGGCTCCCAAATTACATTGAAATGTTGCATTGATATCAAAAGAAGCGCGGTGAATGATATAATTTATTAATATTATTTTTTAACGTGTGTTTTGAAACCATGATGTTTCTTTTGTTAGAGGCCGCAGTTAGTTAGCGTGCCGCAATTTACCTGCTTGACCCTATATCTAGTAACTATTTAACTCTCTTAAAATTTTCGTCACAAATTGGTGACTACCAGTTTACTACTAACTAGCTATAGGCTTAGCTATGCCAATAGAGTCTCTTTCCAAATTTCACTTAGTGAAATTCTTCTCTACTAAGAGAAAAATTATAGACAGGGGAATTTCGATAACCCCCTGCTAGGTTTTATGACTAAAACCCTAAGAATTCGTGACTAGGGTACTAGTTAGCTAGTTCAAGCCGGAAATTCGTGACCGTGCTTTACTGGATTGAACAAATATATACTATATATCGTATAATACTATAACTTTCTTGAACTTCCTTATTATATTATATGGTAACTTTACATATGTGGAATAATACTCTAAATAAAAAATTTTACCGGGTACAAAGTGGCGTAAATTGTATATAATACTTGTTTGTAATCATTGCCTAGGGTCCCACAGGTAAATTGCGGTTCAATTGCAGTCTTTGCAAGAACTTTTCTAAAACTTTTTGATTCGAATTTTTATTGAAATTTGTTCAGATATCTGAAGTAGCGGAATGCATTCTATATTTTATTATTGTTTGAAGCTATGATATTTCTGTGGTTAGAGGACACAGTTAATTAGTGTACCGCAATTTACCTGCTTTACCCTATCTAGCTTATAATTGGTAGCTACTTAAAGATTGATATTGCTACTAGTGCTTTGTATTCCATTCAAGAAGCACCATGAATTTATGGATACAATTAATAATAATAATCCAGTTAACTACTAACTAGTTATAGGTTATATGCCTATAGTCTCTTAACAATAATTTAACATCGTGAAATTTTCTCTGATTCAGAGATATAATATAGACAGGGGAATTTTGAAGAGAAACCCTAAAAATTTTGTGACTAAGGTAAATCTAGTTAGTTAGTTTGAAGCCGGTATTTTGAGACCGTGCTTTCACTGGAAATATCAAATATACGCTACGCTATATTGCGTATAATTTTTTAACTCTTTATAAAAATTTCGTCTCAAATTCATGGTGACTACTAACTAGCTACAGGCTATATGCCTATTGAGTCTCCTTCCATATAAACTCACATTATGAAAATTTTCTGTTTCAGAACAATTTGAGAGGGGATTCCGATATTCACTACTATGATTGAAGACAGTCTATGAATTTTTAGCTAGGGCAACTAGTTAGCTATTTTAGCCGGGAATTTGTGACCCGAGCTTGTACTGGCTTCATCTAAGGAACACTAGACATATCGTGTAACTTGAACTTTAGTCTCAAGTACCAATATTTAATTTCTTAACAAATACAGACTGTTAATACCACTACAGATATGTTTTGCAATTGCATATCCAAGTCTGGTTCTTCAATAAAAATTTTGCTGGAAGCCAGTTAACTTACTAGTTATATGCTAATGCCTACAGTCTCTTCCCAAATGAATTTGCAATGTTAAGTTTTTCTCTGATTCAGAGAATTAACAGGGGAATTTCGATAACCTCCTGCTAGGATTCAAGACTGTTCATAGTTTTTCTAGTAGGCCAGTTTACTATGTGTCGTAATATACCTACTTTATCCTAATTACCTATATTCCTCGATAAATTCTTCTGCGACGCGGGAATTGACGAAGAGTTGAAGACTGTTGAATACGTTGTTGCACTAGGGTAACAACTAGTTCAACCGGAAATTTGGTACACATAGTTACATAAAACCTGTATTTCCAAATTATTTCTTATTTTGGAAATTCAAAAATTAATGTCTATAGGTATGAAGATTGGTCATAGAGAATAATGATAATTTTCGGTTCAGTTTTCTCATTCATATAAGACGTGGAGGACTTCATTTATTTATAAATTTATCTAAATCCATCGAATCTGCATATCCATATTAACGTTATTTATTAGAGCATTGAAGAACTGTAGTTGGTTCAATGGAATAAATTTGTCTCGTGGCCTCTATTGATTTTGAAGATGATTACTTTTCTGTCCATATAGAGAATAATACGGTAGATATTAGAAATTGGAAAACATTTCTAACTTAAGTTTAGAGCTAAAGGCTCTACTTGTGAATCATGCAACTTACTTAAGTCATTAATTCTATATTGGCAAAATTAAGAACTGAAAGTTACTTGTCTATGTACTATTTAATTTACTTAATTGATAGATGAATTCGCATATGAATGGACTGTTGCAGAGAGAGAGAGCACTGTTGTTATTAGTTATGAAAGAAATTTTATTTTATTTATTCCTAATCATTAGAAAGAAATGATTTTTAATTGATGCAACAAATTTGAGCAAAATTCTATTAATTGTGAAGTTTTTATTTTTTATCAAACTGTTGACTCTCTGCCATCCAGCAGTTTAATGGTGAGTTTTATTCTTTATAATTTTAGAACGTCTTAAAATTAATGCTCTCAAAATTGTCAATGGTAACTTACAAAAGAATAGAAATTGATGATGATTATCCAGCTTAAAGTATGTAGACAACCTTTCATTACTATAGTTTCGTAAGCGTTGAAGGTATTTTTGGTTTCAAGCTTTCGATTAAAAAGATTTCTATTCATCATCAGGAGAAGTGTGGAAAACGTGGCCTTCAACTCTGAGTTTATATAACCTCTGATAATATGGATTTCCAGTTGAATATGAATCTTTTCAATCAGTTTAGTAAGCATAAACCATGATTCTCAAAGTATTGTAATTAGCTACCACTGATGCATCAACTTGAAGAATGTACATTTCTTATAAATATATTAAATTTTATTTAAAATAGATGGGATTATATATGCTAAGACTCTACCTCCCACATTAATGTTCTAGAACTGAAGGCCATTTTAATCCGGTTGGCAGGGCCTTTTTCAAATGACATTTAGTTTATCCACATCAAAATATTTACTGTCAAGACTACAAATATTCAGCCATGCTCTCGTATTAATTAAAGATTTTGACAACGTCTGTTAGAAGACTTATTTTTCTGTGAAAAAATATACTTTTATCAAAACGTTCATGCTGATAAAGTAAGTTAGTATTTTGATGGGATTACCGAATAGTAGCTGATATCAAACGTTTAAGTATCATGAGGCTTTATAAAATTTAGGAAGACCAAGTGCAACAGTGTTCATTACCCCTTTTGCGGTACAAAATCAGTATCATGTGTTTTTAGTGCAGAATTTCCGCCAAACCTCTATAAACAACATAGCTAGATCACAAGTGGTATATTTCTTGAGTAGACAGAAATTGATCCCATGCAATTTAATGATGTAAATTATTAATATAAAGTTTTCTTATAATACTGGATTATCTATAGTGAAATCGCTTGCAGTAAAGAGTGTTAGTTATTGAATTAGTGCAGGTATCCTGGATACCAATAAAAATAAAAATTAAATAAGACTAACCACTCCCATGTACAAATGATCTTGGAAGTTTCTTCTGTTTTGAATTTTGAAAAATTATTTCCCTCTGGAAGGTATTGCTTCTAGAATTTCAACCTATTATTTAATGAGATACGGTACAAGCTCGATGATCTATACATCAAGTTCTAACTTTCAAAGTTATGGATGTATAAAGATTTTGTATCATTAAAGAGTCTATTTCAATTACTTTATACACCACGTGTGGGAAATAATGAATTCCTGATTAAATGAGGTATTTTAATGTCAATTCAAATTCTGTCTATATTTAACCTTCAAAGAGTACATGAATTAGATTTCGTGGAGAGTCTAATCAACTCTGTAAGTTTCCGAAAATCATACAAACAGTACCTATCTATTTCAAAAATAGGTAGACGAATTGAAGCAATTATGGAAGAGGCAGGAATCGACATTGCTAAGTTTAATCTCTGCACTTGTGCAGCAGCTGCCTGTTCTTTCTTGAACCATAATATTACCATTGACGATAATCAAGGTCGCAGGGTGGGTCAACGTTACAATTTTCTAATGCTCTTATCTTAAATTCATACTTGAAAATTGGTTGGTCTCATCTTTTGCTGCGTTCTTTAAAATCTCATAAGTTGGCACCTCTGGAACACTCCAGAATGAACAAGAATGGCGATAAGTAATTGAACAGTTACCCAAGGCTTACCTGTAAGGTGAAGGGTGACTTCAATTACTTCGGAAGCCATTCTTGTTCATTTTTCTGGAATGTTCTTTCCCGCCCGGAGCGCTCCCGCCCGAACACTCCAGAAATACACAACAAAAGATTCGATCTTTGAATACTGAATGCTTAAGTTAACGGCCGATGCAGGTGGACATCTCATAAGTTGGCACCTCTGGAACACTCCAGAAAAATGGACAAGAATGGCTTCCGAAGTAATTGAAGTCACCCTTCACCTTACAGGTAAGCCTTGGGTAACTGTTCAATTCATTTTTAACATGAAACTGCATATGTGCTCTTACAACAATTAATGGTTGGATGAGGTGTGGAAGGGGTCGACTGGCAGAGACAACCATATCACTGTTTTTGCTCTTTGCTTATAAGTTGCTGTTTTGGATTCTAGGACTAAATTCCAGTGACCAAAATTTCTCAATGTAAAAAGGCAATAACCTCCCAGTCTTAAAACCCTGTAGAAATATCCTCACCTCCTTATCGAAAACCTAATGGTCTAAAAAAAAAACTAAAAATAAGCCTTCGGTCAAAAACCACCACTTTTATAAGAAGTTAAAATACCAAATTCAAAATGAAATAAACATAAAAAGAAGTACTAATATGACCTCATCTTACAATTAATATTGCTTTTGTGTTGTCGATAGGGAAGAAAATCAGCTTGAGATTGAAAATCAAAATACCTCAACTGATAAAGAGCGTTCACAACCTTTCTTTCTGCTGTTCTATCACATGTGTAATGAAAAAATTTACAGCTTGTGATTAGCCAGCAAAATGTTTAATTTGTTACCGTGCAAATACAAGTTACCTAGTATTATATAATATTAATAAATGACTAATATTAATAACTAACCAAACCTAACCTGTAAAGTGGGGTGGAATTTACCAGGGTGGAATATACCTAGAGTGGAATATACCGGGGTGGAATATGCCGGTGAGGAATTTACCGAGTTGGAATATACCGGGTTTGAATATACCGGTCACCGGACAAATAATACCAATATTCTTAATATTCTAGTTTATTTTAAAATGACATATTGAGCAAGAATATTTGTACACTGTTCAAATAAATGATAAATTCCTTTTTAATATGAAACTACAGTTACACTCTTACTCTAAGGCCGCATTCACACTTGCGTTTCTCAACGCCATGTTGGAAATGCTGCCCATGGCAAAAAGTTTAGCTGCAATTGATTTTTATTTATTTATTTATTTATTTAAACACAAAATTACCCTTACAAACTTTAGTACTGAAGTCGGGCAACTTCAGCAAGTTACAATGTACCAAAACAATAGTACCAAATTAATGCAGGGCAATTGAGACCCAAATAAGCTTTCGCTTCATGGGTAAAAGGACCTACCTAAAGATAAAAAATGTATATTTACATATATATATATATAAATTAATGCATTTGAAAATATATTACTCTGTTGGATAGGAAACTAACAAGTTAGATTTTATTAATTTTTTAAAACAATTATATTACTTGAGCTTTTGATATTGATATCCAGTTCATTCCAGCATTTCAAGGTGATGTACATATAAACGAATTCTGAGATTTTGCCTTTCTATAGAATGGGATAGAAAACATTCCTACAAATCTCGTATTGTGACTATTTATAGATGATCTAAGATTGATATTCGAGTTAAAAGTTTCATACATATTTAGTTTTACAGTCTTGTACATAACAACATTAAAACAGTAACTGCGCACATCAGGAAATTTAAGAATTCTACCATGGAAGAAGCATTCATTAGTATGATCATTATAGTTAAGTCCATATACAATCCGAACGGTTCTCTTCTGCGAGACCAGGATTTTATTAATCAAATCTTGAGAGACACAACCAAACAATTCAATTCCGTAAGTTATGTAGGGGTACACCAATGCATAATAAATACTTAACAGAGAGTCCTTCGATAATACATTCCTCAATTTAAACATAATACCTGTAGTTTTCGATATCTTTGATATAACATGATTAACATGAGATGAAAAAGTCAAATTACTATCTACTAACACACCAAGAAATCTAACACAATCTACCTGCTCCAATACACAATTATCAATTTTAATGTCTCTCAGTGTTATCTTGTTTCGGTATGAGAAAATCATGTAATTGGTTTTATTTACATTAATTGCCAGCTTACTCGACCTTAACCAAATCGAAAGATTCTCCAACTGTAAATTAATCAAAGCACAGGCATGGTCAATATTTTTACTAGGAAAAGGTAAACTGAGAGTGCTATCATCTGCATACATTATTAGCTTAAAGTTACCTGTGGAGTTACATATGTCATTAATAAATATCAAAAACAGTAACGGACCCAATATCGAGCCTTGTGGGACACCATGAGTTATAGGCAATTGTGAAGACGATACACCATTTAGTCTCACAAATTGTCTTCTGCCTGTTAAATAACTTCTGAAAAAATCATTACAAATACCACGGAAACCATAATGCAACAATTTACCTAACAGAATTTCGTGGTTCACAACATCAAAAGCCTTCCTAAAATCAAGAAAAAGAGAAAACACATAATTATTCCTATCAATTTCATCATGCAAAAAACCAGACAAATCTACGAAAGCATCAGATGAACCTCTACCACTTCTAAAACCATACTGCCGGTCTGACAGGATTTTATTTTTGTCCAAATACATAATCATTTGTTTACTAACAAGTTTCTCAAAAATCTTACTTACAACCGGCAGAATGGAAATAGGCCTATAGTTACCAGCAAGAGTTTCATCACCACCTTTTTAAATAGGTACTACACGAGCTATCTTGAGAAGATCTGGAAAGTATCCGTCAACAAAACATTCATTTACAATGCTGCATAAAATCGGAGAAATAATATCAGCAACATATTTAACTGCTTCAACAGAGAAGTCATCCTTATCTGACTTTTTATCTTTCAAAGATTTGATAACGTCTTTAACTTGTCGAACACTAACAGGAGAAAAGAAAAGTGAATTTACATAACTACCTGACAAGAACATACTGTAACTGACTGGAGACTGTGATATTTGACTACTAATATCTCTACCTATACAAGTATAAAAATCATTCAGGGCATTTGCCATATCACCGTTACAATCAGTCAAGCTACCGTTTACAACAAGTTTTCTTAAAGATCTATCAGCTTTACCCGCCATAGGTTTAATAAGACTATTTATTATTTTCCATGTACCACGAACATTATTTTTATATTCTTCGAATTTATTGATATAAAAGTTCCTCTTAGCCTGCACAATCAATTTACTGACAGAGTTTCTATAGGTATTGTATGATGCTTTAGACAATTTACCATTACGAAATTCAAGATATTTTAAGTGTCTATTTTTAATGGAATTCTTAATACTTCGTGTAATCCACGGTTTTATTGAATCTTTATACGAAACTATTCTCGTCTTTTTAGGGCATGACCGATTGTAAACTGACATGAGAATATTATTAAATTTCTAAACATACTGTCTACATTATCAGAATAATTGATCTCGCTGAAATCAGTAAGCACTAAATTAGTATAGAATTTTGATAGAGTATGATCATTAATAACCCTATAAACAATTTTTTTTGAGAGATTCGAATAATCAGTTGAGGTGAAAACATTATTTAGCACTAAAAATATTGGAAAATGGTCAGATAGTTCTGATATTATAGTACCGGCAGTGAATAGTTCAGGTCTACATATTAAAATATTATCAATTGGAGTACTACTATTATCTGTGACATGAGTTGCATTGTTTATAGTGGGAAAAAAAGAAAAGGAGTTTACTGTATTTAGAAAATTTTGAACATTAAGATTATCAGAGAAATGAAACAGGTCGTAATTGAAATTAATTTTAACGGAGCCCTTCACACTTGCGTTAGAAAAAATGCGGCAATTTTTCTAAGGCCCCCTTCACACTTGCTTTTCTCAACGCGGCGTTAGAAATACAGCTCATGGCAAAAAGTGTAGCTGCAAATGATTTTAACGGAGCCCTTCACACTTGCGTTAGAAAAAATATAGTAATTTCTCTAACGCAACATAGCTCCGTCTTCTGCTAAAATACGAGCAGAACTTTTAACGCTAGAACTTTAGCAGGATACGAATGTCTATTGTACCATTCACATTTGCGTTTTTTTCACTGCTAGGATTGCATACACACACAACTTTTGACGAAAATAAGACGAAAAATTGAAAAATAATTGTCTACAATGGTTATCATTTTCTACTCGCATAACAAGGGTCCCTGGCAATTGTGATGGAGTTGTTATAGTTATGTAAGTTATGAATTAGCGGACAGTTACACATATTCGATCATAGAAGAAAAACGATATAATTAATATGACATTTTAACTCGTTATTTGTTGATGATAGAAAATGTGGAACTGTTCGATAATTCAGAAAATACCCTATTATGCCAAATTACTATTTTCCATATCATGACCAGAGAAAATGATAACCAGAGGAAATGATATCCATAGAAAATGATAACCAGAGAAAATGATAACCATAGAAAATGATATCCATAGAAAATGATATCCATAGAAAATGATAAACAGAGAAAATGCTAAACCGAGAAAATGGTAACCAAAGAAAATAATAAGAGAAAATAATAACAAGGAAAAAGATGATTAGATGATTTTTTTTCAACACGGCGTTGCAAAAAGGCAAGTGTGAAGACATGCCAAATGAGCAGTATTTCTAACACGGCGTTGAGAAACGCAAGTGTGAAGGGGTCTTAATGGTAGGAAGAAACAACCCATTAATTATTTTTGCTTATAAGGTTCAGTCTTGGATTCTAGCACAAGAAACTTTCCTGCTCAAAAACCCCGACCAATAAATAAACAAAATTCATTGCTAACAAAAAACTAGTGTTCTTCACATAGTAGTTATATATTTTCAATAGCTTATTTTCTATATTTTCTTTGTATTTAATTATTGATTACCTAATAAAGTTCTCCCATTTAACAGACATGAATTTCTAAAATTTAGGTATTAAATTCAGATTTCAAACTCATGCATTATATTATATCTTGAATTTCTTATTATGAGATTAGTGATGAAACAATCCGTAAAAAAATGAATAATGTCTTCAGCCTGGTGTTTACATTGTGATGTGTTTTTATTTTTTTTCTTCGCACTGTGTGTTTTTTGACTGTTTTCTTAATAAATTAGGAGGGGGGGGGGGGATATATTATAAACATATATTATTATATGTTCTTTTTACCATGGCAAATTTTGTCCTGGAATCCAAGACAGGACTTTGTAAGTAAAGACTATGATTGGGTTATTTTTTGCCTTTTTTCCCTCCCACCTCCTAAATATATTAAGTATAAACTGCAGTTTCATTTTAAAATGGCATGAATCATTTATTTATACGAAGTACAAAAAAACTTGCTCAATATGTCAATATTAAAATAATCTGAAATCTTATGAATATTCAAATGTCAATAAGGGAAAAAATTCAATTGACTAGAGTCACCTTTAAATATTATCCAAATGACCTAGGATTTCGCCTGTGTTATTTTTTCATGAGTACACATTATTGGACTAATGCATGGCCATTTGAAAATGAAAACGTCGACTTTTTATTGTCACTCTATAATATAAAATCCTTTCTCTGTGAAAGTCCAATCATGAATAATAACACAAAATGTAAAATGCATTTCAAAATTCACGCCGTTTTTTTTTTGGTTGGCACTGTCAGCCAGTCAGCCAACCGTGTCGGATGCATTGGTTGCATCTGTGCAGAGTGCACTGTGTCTGAGAGACTGAGTGTGTAGTGCCCATTGAGTGTATATAAAGATGGAGGTAGCATAGCAGCGGCACAAGTGATGCCAAAAAGTGGCGCCATGGGCGTGTCTAAACCCCAGCATATGGAATATGTAGTGACAATCGAGACGTTTAGTGTATGTGACATCATCAAAGCAACACTCTAAAACCAAAATTGTCATTACTTATCACTCTATTGTCATTACTATGTATATTTTTATACTGTGGTCTAAACCGATAACGCCCCTCCCACTCATATCAGTTTAACAGAATGCACGAAAAGGAAAGGATGTGAATGTGATACGCACCTCATTTTAACAACTCTCTCTACCTCATGCACTTCTCGAACCCCTACTTTTTTAAAATTTAATAGTTACTTACATTACGAATACAGATAATTTCTATGATGAAAAGTGTGTGATTTGATTACTAACTTTGCTTTGACATCTCACTAAAACTATAATTTTATTACAGTAATAACAAGATGAACAGAGAGAATGTTTGCTCAAATCATAATAAATTCACAACAAAAAAACGATTAAACCATAAAAAATATAAGAATTTATCCATGGGTCAAAGCATATACTTACTTCTCAAAAAGAAAGACAATGCTACAGACTATTATCGACTAATTTATTGAACGAAAGTTTGAGATTTAATTAAATTATAAGAAAAAAGAAGCGTATATCCAGAAACTTAGTGTGACGTCACCACATGATCATTCTATTAGATTGAATGCAAAATATAAATATACTTATAACTAGAGCTAGGACATTGGGGCACTTAAAAAAGAGCAGTAGTAGCGGTCAAAACGAGCACTTGTAGCGCTATAAATGTGCAGTAGGAGCGATAGAAAAGAGCATTTGGGGCACTTATCGGGGCATTTGAAGCACTTATTAGCGCATGAGGCAGTTTTTGGAGTGTTTCATGCACCGAAAGAAAAAGCGTGTTACTTATCAAAGTAAGAATTTTAACGAGGTTTTGTTTTTTGAAGAGTTTTTGGATGAAATATACACAAGAATTATCTTTAATTTTTATCGATAAATAATTCATTTTGAAAAATCATTATGTAAATATGTAAGGCTCAAAAGTATTGTGCAATACTTGAAAATACATAAGAAAAAGAACAATAAATGTTGAAACCAAAACGAACGTATGCAGTACATATAATAATTGGAATCTATATCGAGTCTATAATGTTATAGAAAATTCTAGCATCACATGTTGTTGAAGTTTGGTAAGAATGTGAAAGTTAACCCATATTAACAAGATAAAACCATTACTTCTTTAACATTTTTTGATCCTTCATCGTCTATCTGAGACCACATATTTCAATAAAAAGAATAATCTCTACTTCTGTGGAAGTAACAGGGGCACTAGCATAGCGGGAAACATCTTAAGGGGGTGCCAGACGAAGAGTCAGCACTCAGAGATCACTAAACCACGCCCACTTTCGTCACTTTTAGTCATGAATCTCACTAACCAACACTGCTGGTTAAGCAGAGTGAACACTCACGAATGGAGTCACGATTGTCAGTGTTGTATTGGCCGGCGTGGGAGGATTACGCGTTCCACTATGGCTGCGTTTGAGTGGAATAAGATATTAACTCATAAATTTATCGAACTACTTCAAGGAGAACCTTCGCTATGGAATGTCAAAAGTATTGATTACAAGAATAAGATGATAAAACAAAAGGCAACTGAAAATATTATTCGTGAAATGGGTTTGTGACAACCTGACAGCCAAATTAATTACAGCGAAAATACATACATTGCGTTGCCAATACAGAAAGGAGAAAAAAATGTACAACTTTCTGCAAAGTCCGGTGCAGGAACTGATGATAAATATACTCCAAAACTTTGGTGTTTCGTGACATGGTCGACAACCTCTCGCAGTGACGTTGTGTGATCAACTGGAGACGATGTGAGCAATCTGAGTTGCCGCACACGTGTGGCATATTTGACACTCATCACTCCTGTATTGAGACTCATGACTCAGAGTGCTGACTCTTCGTCTGGCACCGCCTTTAGGGAGTCAATTCGAGAAATATTTCAGTCTGGTTTCTTCACTACGCCTTGCAAAACATTCAACTCAGTACTTACTTACTCAAACAAATGTACGAAAAAATAAGGTATGTAAAATAAAACAAAGATATTTGTAACTAAATAGACATGAATTACGTGAAAATCTAGGGTTACTATTAGAATAGTTACACCTCTTTTAAATTTTTATAGAACTTTTTCTAATCAAAGAAAATGTATAAGAAAAGGGTAACAAAATTAAATCATTAAAAAAACTGAACAACAATACATTAACTCATTAAGTGAATATAATCAAATTAATCAATGCATGACTAGATTGATGGTAGACATAGAATATATTTGTTAATCCATATAATTTAAAGATGTCATTGTAAGAGCTACATGGCCCTTATAGAACGGATATTTTTTGCCCGAGCTTTACGTGTAATATGATTTCTCTTCAACATTTGAAATTAGTTTACTATCAAAAAATAAATACGGATACAATTTCTTTGACTGTACCTAGGCAATAGCACACAAACACATACCCTGGTATTTCACTGAAGCTATCTCTCTATCAATATCAAATTCGTATTTTAATCTATTTTTAGTTTAAGTATATTTATACGAACTAATTATTGGTAATATGAAAGATGGTGAAAGAAATGTATGAATTATTAATGTTACCTAAATAAACAGTTTCAGCAATCACTGGTAGATAACTATGTGAAATTAGTTCGACCATTCACGTTTAAGCTCTATGAACCATTAAACACACTTAAAAGTGCAGTTGTCCACCCGGTAAGAATGATACAGTTATTTGACATTACTCAATCTTGGTGCGCAATAGAAGTCAACCAGAGTACATATGGCGCATTTTGGGGCGTTTTGAGCATTTTGGGGCGTTTTGAGCATATTGGGGAGTTTATTGCATTTGGAGCATTATGAGCGCTAGTGGCATTTAACTTATAAATGCCCCAATGTCCGAGCCTTACTTATAACTCTTGTTATAAATAATTTGTTATCAAAATTGTGATAGCTACAAGCAGTACAGAACAACATAACCTTCCTCGACTGTTATTCGATTAACACTGAGCATTAGAGGAGGGGTCACCGTTCATAGGGAGGGGCATACATCCCCATTGCACCGAGTGGCAGGGGTGCATTGGGGGAAGACACGCCCATGGCGCCACTTTTTGGCATCACTTTTCCTTGCAATGCATGCTACCTCCATACCTATATATACTCAGTGGTAGTGCCCACTGAGTATATATAGGTATGGAGGCAGCATGTCTTGCAAGGAAAAGTGATGCAAAAAAGTGGCGCCATGGGCGTGTCTTCTCCCAATGCACCCCTGCCACTTGGTTCAATGGGGTTGTATGCCCCTCCTCCAATGCTCAGTGCTAATCAAGTCACAGTCGAGGGAGGTTATGCTGTTCTGTACTGCTTGTAGCTATCACAATTTTGATAACAAATTATTTACCAATTGTGATGATATTTTATTTCTGAAAACATATTGTTTACTAACTGTCGCAATTGATGAGATTTATGAAAACATTATTTTTTATAGTTGGGTTCTCATTCAATTTTATTATATTTATATTAAAAGTTAAATTAAAAAGATTAAACTAGCATAATTGTTTTAATCACAACTCATTTTTAACACTATTTTCTGGTTTAGAGGATAATGCTAAGGTAGGCTTGCATGCTTCATTTACTATCTATCCTCATATTCCTATTAGAGTTTTTGCAAGGTAGGAATATAGGTTTCATTAACTTAACATCAACTCTTCATTTTCCTCTTCCATCTGTCAGTTCCATATTTCGCATCCACATTCTTTTTAATTAAGTAACTGATTTTCTGCATACCTAAGCTTGGCCAACGAATCGTGGTAGATAAATTTGTTCACGGAGCCACTTTCCTTTCTGACTGACTCTTCGAGTCCCTTGTATCTAACTTCCTTTTGATGTTAGCGATATAGTTTTTGGTTCCGAAACAGAAGTCAATTCTTTGAGTCCTAAGATTTGAGAATAAAAAAGTACCAAGTTGCATAGGTGGTTTTTATCATTATATTATTAAACTCAATAGTACTGAATGTAAATAAAAATAATATGCTGCATTATAAGGTGGGATATATTTAATCCCACCATGCAACTTATGTTCATGAATGATATTTTTATGGTGGTTTACGTATTATCCCACCATGTAACAAAAAGGGTTGTTCGCTTGTTTGCAGCAACAACGTCATAAGTACAAAAACATGTATATTAGAGTTATCCATATAGATATATTATTCATAAAATGCTGATTATTTTGGCAAAAAAATCATCATTGAAACTTTAAAATATACCGCTAGAGAGGCTAAATGTCCTAACGATATACCATTAAATGTACGTACATTACAAGTATTAATATGCCTCTCCTGAAAAACAGCTTTTTTGAAGTTATGACACTGTTCTCGCAAACAAGCGATATATTGATTGCATCTGTACATAAAATAATTTTATTTTTCATTTACTTCCGTTGTATGGTAATTAATACATATCTTTTCTCCATGCTTATCAGAACAAGAGTTATAAGTATATTTAAATTTTACATTCAATTTAATAGAATGATCAAGTCGTGACGTCACACTAAGTTTCTGGATATACGTGTATAGGCCATTCCTTCTTTTTTCTTAGAATGTAATTTAATCTCAAACTTTCGTGCAATAAATTAGTCGAAAATAGTCAGTAGCATTGTCATTCTTTTTGAGAAGTATATGCTTTGATCAATGGATAAATTCTTATATTTTTTATGGTTTAATAATACTTTTTGTTGTGAATTTATTATGATTTGAGCATACATTCTCTCAGTTCATCTCGTTATTACTGTAATAAAATTATAGTTTTAGTGAGATGTCAAAGCAAAGTTAGTAATCAAATCACACACTTTTCATCATAGAAATTATCTGTATTCGTAATGTAAGTAACTATTAAATTTTAAAAAAGTAGGGGTTCGAGAAGTGCATGAGGTAGAGAGAGTTGTTAAAATGAGGTGCGTATCACATTCACATCCTTTCCTTTTCGTGCATTCTGTTAAACTGATATGAGTGGGAGGGGCGTTATCGGTTTAGACCACAGTATAAAAATATACATAGTAATGACAATAGCGTGATAAGTAGTGAAAATTTTCCTTTCATAGTGTTGCTGTGATGACGTCGCGTACACTAAACGTCTCGATTGTCACTACATATTCTATATACTGGGGTTAAGACACGCCTATGGTGCCAATTTTTGGCATCACTTTTGCCTGCGCTATGCTACCTTTATCTTTAAGGGGCCTTTACACGAACACTGGTCAGTGGCACTATTCACCACACTTTTTTCACCACACTGCCCACCAAGTAGCTCAGTGCCTTTACACGAGCAGAATGTGCTTTGGTGGGCACTGACACTTTAGTATCGTGGTTAGCATCTAATATACTATTAAACAGTAGCGCTGTTAGTGTTTTATCTTTATAATCTTTAGATTTTATTTTCCATAGGCATGGGTGCTCTTCAACTAGGCCAATGAAAGGGGTTGTTGATTGTCTGGCAATCGCTACTGACAGACAGTGGCACTTTGTGGTGAGCGTTCGCTCTCAGAGCGATAGCTTGGTCACCACCAAGTTTTGCCAAAAAGGGTGGGGCAAATAGCAAAGTGGGCGTGGCATAGAGCAGTGTCACCACAAAGTGGCACTGAGCACTTACCGTGTAAAGGCCCCTTTATATACACTCAGTGGTAGTGCCTATCGATTCTTTGTGCCGTGTGGTTGTGTGTAACATGTCTTGGCCATGCAGATTGAGTGAGTCCTAGATTGATCAGCTACTGTTTGCTCGAAGATTACTGTAATGTGAGTTTGACCAATCGAATATTACATCAAATGAGGATATTCCCCATTTGTTCTTTTTCCAATTCAATTGCCAGTAATTCTTTTCTGTAGATCACTGTTAGGTAAATAATCTAATTCAACTTATGCATCAACAGAACAATTACTGATAATATGTGCCAGTGAATAATAGCTATTTCATTACGATACAAAATCTCATCGTATCCAGACTCTGTATCAGTAGACAATACGACACATGCATGCCTTGATTACCTACAGTAGTTACGTTCACATTAGTACATTTAACTGGGGGAGAGCGGAGGCCTCGTCAGCCAACAGGCTGAATGTGCGTGAATGGCTTATTTGAATGTAATAACAATACCCTATCAAAAATTGAATTGATGTATCTGCTAGAAATTTCTAAAACATTGTCGTAATGTATTAGGCTATGCCTCTAGCGATTTTTAAACGAATTTATCGAGTTTTTTTCAAAATATAAGAGAATCAATGAAAGTGGGCATTCGTCCGTCCAACCGTGATTCTACCTTACCTGAAAGTAGCTGGAATGATGGAGTTAATTCATACTAATATCCTAATCGTAATATTCAAATTTCCTCAGTTTATTGAACTTATCCTTTTATGTTTCGTATTTGTTTAACATTTTTCATCAACCAAAACTATTTTTTAACCTCAAAACCTTCTCTATAATTTTTTAATGATCAGGTGTTATAGTTTAGTGGGTACCAATCAATATCAGTGCAGATTGAGAGAATGTAATGTGAACCAAGTTTGTTTGTAGTAACATACATCATACATGTGTGAATAATATATCCATGCAGCTGCAATTTATTTCTTTTGTTGGGTTTCATAGAGTTGAAAAATACAACAGTCTGCAGGATACAGTCGGCTTGGTTTTACGTTTCTGAACTACAAAATTATTTTTGATTATATAGTTAGTAATGTAAACGTTTACTAGTTGTTCCATTATCCATGAAAATTCAGGAAAGTTTAAACTTTATTGAATTTTGAATTGTATTTTCAAATAAGACAACCATGTTAAAGTGGTTTTCAGATATAATTTGGTACCTTAATATAAAATAACTGAATAATGAAAGTAATCACTTGAACCGATAAAAATAGCTCCCGAGAAAATTCAAATCTATATATCACAGGAAAAAAGAGATAGTCTATTTTAAGTTTTTCAGAGTAATCTATCATCCATTTACATATATATTACATAGGACGTATGTATTCAAACGTATATGTTGAGTAGAAAATAGCAGGTATTTCTCTTTAATGCATCAAATTTAATCAATACATCACATAATATTTATTACCGAAATATAATTAGTGTACAGTGAACATGTTAGTAGTGGTAGTATGGTACATCTAGCCCCTGCCCCTGGCCGAGGGGGGCACGCGAGGGGGGCAAAATCGGGTGCGTAATTTAATTAGGTTACAATTTTGTTATCAGATAAGAAATTAGGTTGGATATTTGAAATAAATATTATTTTTGGTAGTATGGTACATCTAGCCCCTGCCCCTGGCCGAGGGGGGCACGCGAGGGGGGCAAAATCGGGTGCGTAATTTAATTAGGTTACAATTTTGTTATCAGATAAGAAATTAGGTTGGATATTTGAAATAAATATTATTTTTGGTAGTATGGTACATCTAGCCCCTGCCCCTGGCCGAGGGGGGCAAAATCGGGTGCGTAATTTAATTAGGTTACAATTTTGTTATCAGATAAGAAATTAGGTTGGATATTTGAAATAAATATTATTTTTGGTAGTATGGTACATCTAGCCCCTGCCCCTGGCCGAGGGGGGCACGCGAGGGGGGCAAAATCGGGTGCGTAATTTAATTAGGTTACAATTTTGTTATCAGATAAGAAATTAGGTTGGATATTTGAAATAAATATTATTTTTGGTAGTATGGTACATCTAGCCCCTGCCCCCGGGGCGAGGGGGGCACGCGAGGGGGGCAAAGGCGGGTGCG
>CANNZV010004263.1:0-44336 GCA_947561585.1 Caprella mutica
GATTGATCCTTTGCTGCAAAAAGATCCCTTACTGTAGATAAATCCTCTGCTCTAGATAGATCCTTTGCTGTAGATAGATCCTTTGCTATAGATTGATTCTTCGCTGTAAATAGATCCTTTACTGTAGATAGGTCATTTGCTGTAGATAGATCCTCTGCTGTAGATAGATCCTTTGCTGAAGATAGATCCTTTGCTGTAGTAGATCCTTTGCTGTAGAAAGATTCTACGCTATAAATAGATCCTTTGCTGTAGATAGATCCTTTGTTGTAGGTAGATCCTTTGCTGTAAATGGATCCTCTGGCTGTATAGAGTTCCTTTACTGTAGATATATTCTTTGCTATAGATTGATCATTTGCTGTAGATAGATCCTTTGCTGTAGATGGATCCTTTGTTGTAGATAAATCCTTTGCTGTAGATAGATCCTTTGCTGTAGATAGATACATTCCTGTAGATAGATCCTTTGCTGTAGATAGATCCTTTGCAGAATATAGAACTTTTGCTGTTACTATATCTTTTGCTGTATATAGATCCTTTGCTCTTGATAGATCCTTGACTGTAGATAGATCATTTGCTGTAGATGGATCCTTTGATGTAGATAGATCCTTTACTGTCGATAGATCCCTTGCTGTAGATAGATCCTTTGATGTAGATAAATGCTTTGCTGTAGATAGATCCTTTGCTGAGGATAGAGCCTTTACTGTAGATATATTTTTTGCTGTAGATAGATTCTTTGTTGTAGATAGATCGTTTGCTGTCGAAAGATCCTTTTTAGTAGATAGATCCTTTACTGTAGATAGATCCTTTCCTGTAGATAGATCCCTTGCTGTAAATAGATCACATATTGTAGATAGATCATTTGCTGTGGATAGATCCTATTATGTAGAAAGATCCTTTGCTGAAGATAGATCCTTTGCTGTAGAAAGATTCTCCGCTATAAATAGATCCACTGCTGTGGATAGGTACTTTGATGTAGATAGATCCTTTGCTGTAAATGGATCCTTTGGATTTATAGAATTCCTTTAATGTAGATATATCATTTGCTATAGATTCATTATTAGCTGTAGATAGATCCTTATCTGTAGATAGATCCTTTGCTGTAAATAGATCACATAATGTAGATAGATCCTTTGCTGTAGATAGATCCTATTCTGTAGAAAGATCCTTTGCTGAAGATAGATCCTTCGCTGTAGATTGATCCATTGCTGTAGATAGATCCTTTAATGTAGATAGATCCTTTGCTGTAGATAGATCTTTTGTAGTAGATAGATCATTTATCGTAGATTGATCCTTTGCTGTAAATAGATCTAAGATCCTTTGCTATAAATAAATGAAAAATCCTTTCCCGTAGATAGATCCTTTGCTGTAAAGAGATCCTATGCTGTAGAAAGATCCTCTGCTGTAGAAAGATCTTCTGCTGTAAATAGATCTTTTGCAGTAGAAAGATCCTTTGTTGTTGACAGATCTTTCGCTGTAGAAAGATCCTTTGGTGTAGATAGATTCTTTGCTATAGATAGATCCCTTACTGTAGATAGATCACTTTGCTGTAGATAGATCATTTGCTGTAGATAGATCCTTTAATGTAGCAAGATCCTTTGTTGTAAAAAGATCTTTTGCTGTAAATAGATCATTTGCTGTGGATAGATCATTTGCTGTTGACAGATCCCGCACTGTAGAAATATCCTTTGGTGTAGATAGATTCTTTGCTGTAGATAGATCCCTTACTGCAGATAGATTTCTTTGCTGTAGATAGATCCTTTGCAGTAGATTGATCCTTAGCTCACTCCTTACCCACATCTCCCTGCAATTGACCCTTATTCTAACCTCTCCCCCGCTGTCTTGGGAGTAGGTAGCGTTATATAATTTTACACACACATACCTTAGTGTTATAGGAATACATTAAGAAGAAAAAAAAAATTGGGTTAAAAAGTACAAAATCGCTGGGTCGGTCCCCCCAAAATTAAAGATTATCCTTCTGTGAATTTCAAGGGGGGGGGGGGGGGGTCGTACGTTCATTATTGTTTGTCAAGTTGAGCGTCTATCTTATATTGTCTTTGATAATAATAACCAATCAGAAACGATCTAAGCGTTCAGTAGCATAAGTAACACCAAACAAAGACAATATATGATAGACGCTCAATTCCATGTTATAAAATAAGAGCGTATGAGCATGTTTGCACTGACGTCAGAACTCTACTGGGTATGTGTTCCTAGTTATGACTGTTCTTCGTTAAACGAGGTGGATTATATTTAGAATGCTAAATTGAACTTCATATGCGATCTTGAATTGAAGACTTAATTAATCATAAAATAATTAGTTATCTAATCCCTAATCAGTAGTGAATATTTATATTTCTAAAGGCCCCACACACTACCCGAGCCGGGACCAGGGCCTCAGGCTCGCGCGAGCCTGCCTGGCTCGGCTTTTGCTTTCTGCCTCCCCGCACATTATACGAGCCGAGCATTAGTTTGCATGATTTCTCCAATTCAGATTCAGATGATCTCTTCGAGATTGAAAAACAACCTCGAAAAAGGTTTAAATGGTGCAAGTCTTGGCTATTGAAGAGGGGAGAAATAATTGAGACCATATCTTTGAGACTACGCTAATTAGGTACATGAGAATGGATGAATCAACGTACTTGCAGTAGCTATCAATGGTGAGCCCAATTATAAAAAGGAAGGATACATCAAACATACATTTAACACTTTCTGAAAAAGAAAAATTCATTATGCACTAAGCTGACCGCAGGGTCGGCTCGCGCAACCCAGGCCAAATATCTGGAAGTGATAGATCAGCACGAGCCTGATTGTGCGGCTCGGCTCGAAGATGCCCACACACTACACGAACAGGTCTGCCAACTTAGCTATTTTCTAGCTAGATCTAACTAATTTTAAACTCATCTAGCTAGAAAAAATTAGTTCTAGCGTATAGCTAGAAAATGAAAATTTTTGGACATTTTCTGGCAGATTTGTTAGAATTCAAAAAAATTGTGTATTTTCACATTTAATTCGTAAGGAAAGTCAAAAATATAAATATTTTGATAAATTATTAAGTTCACTCCCAGTTCTGATGAAACTGGACATGTTTAGAACACGTATTGAACTTGTTTAGTTAGGAACCGCCTACCGGCACTGCACTTTGAGTCTAAGCGAATCAGCGCCCTCCAGTTGTGTTGAAAAGTGTTATGCAGTGCGGTTCTCTCTAAAAAGTGCTCGTGTTATATCCTTTGCCTAGCAATTAAAATTCATTAGTGTTTGTAGTCCTGTGTTTATAATGCCAAAACAAAAGCAATATAAACTAAAAATTCGAGGGGAATGGCTGAAACTGGAACTTTTAAGGATTGGTTAATAGAGGTTAAAGAAGACTGGTGTGGGACATTGCAATTTGTGCAAATGTGACATCAATGCTAAGTATTCAGACCTTATTACGCATATGAAGTCTAAAAAACATACCAACGCTAATCCAAAGAAAACTGTTCCTTTGACAAATTATTTATAAATTTCACCCAAAAATAGTGTGTCTAAGCTTGAAGGAACACTTGCTATGCTCGTCAGCTGCCATCTATCAATTGTGAATACTGATCATTTAGTTGACTTGTGTAAAAATTGTATTGATGACAGCAAGACTACAACTCAACTTAAAATGCATCGAACAAAATGTTCAGAGATAATTAAAACTGTTATAAGCAAGCATTTTTTTGAAGACATAGGAGGAAACAAATTTAGTTTATTGCTTGATGAGTCTAATGACATCACTGTTAACAAATTGCTGAGTTTTGTAATTATTTATTACAGTGTAAAGCTTGAAAAAAGTGTGTCAACATTTTTGAATTTAGTTAAAGGTCCCCTCCAAGCAAATTTTTTTATTGCTTAAATCAACGAGGCTAATGTTTCTTATCATTTTACTACAAACCGCATCAAATTTGATAGCATATTTTTAATTTTATATGCTTTTAAAGATTTTTATAATCAAAATTCTACAAAACCTACTTTACTCCCGACTTTCTAATTTTCAGTCTGAAGACGAAGAATATACACCATTTGTTTTGATTGTCAACTATGTATTTGGTTTAATAAATCTATTTATTATTCGTTTAAAGGTTAAAATCTGGATAAACTTATTATAGAAACGTTTATATACTTTTAGAAATAATTAATATCTTAAAAGAATTCCAAAAACGCATTGTTTGTTTAAAAATCTAAATTTGAAATCAAAACAAAGAGTGTACAATCTTCTTTCTCAGCGTCAGGTTGGAGATTCGCTCAATTGTGGCTAACAGAGTAATAAAAAACTTAAAAACAGAGTAATAAAAGCAAATAATAAAATATATACTGAACCGAATTGTATGTGGTTTGCAGAATAATGATCGTAGACCTTAGTTCTATAATAATATGTAATAAACTCGTTTTTTTCCGGGAGCCTGGAGAGGACCTTTAAACTAGAACAATGTGACGCCAATGGAATTGTGAATGCAATAAAGTTTGAATTATCCAGCAAAAATTTGAATTTAAACAACTTGCTGGCGATTGGGACAGATAATGCTAGTGTGATGGTAGGCGTGAATAATGGGTGTATCGAAAATTGAAGAATGAAATTCCGAATTTGATCAAATGTACATGCCCATTACAATTAGCTATGTCTCATGCCTCATCAGAAAGTCTCCCAAAAAATTTAGACTACCTGATTGCTGAAACCCATAAGTGGTTTTCCAATTCTGCAACGAAACAATTGAACTATAGTACTCTATATCAATCGTTGAATGATGACAAGACTCCTCTTAAAATTCCCATGAACTGTAAAACCAGGTGGTTATCCATTGAACCAGCTGTAGACAAAATTATTTCACAGTTGAGAGAGCTGAAAGCCCGTTTTGAAGTATCAAGACGCTCCGAGAAATGCTACATGTCAGAAATATTGCACGAGATGTTCTGTGATGAAAGAAATTTGGCTTTTCTATTATTTCTACACCCAATATTGAAAGAAATCCAACAGGTTAATAAATCGTTTGAATCAGAAAACCCTGATAAAGCCAAACTTTTGGAAGATTTAACATTTCTCATCATGTCATATGATAAGAAACTGATTCTTGCTTCTCATCATATTGATATATTGAACTGCAATATTGAAGAATATCTTGATCCAAAACCATATCTTGGATACAGATGTGAGAGCAAAATAGCCGACTTAAAATTAGCCGGAAAACTTATGAATGAAGAAGAGTTAGGCATCAGGGAGCGATACAAAAAATTTCTTTTGTGTCTTTTCAAACAACTGAAACAAAGATTACCAAGGAACATTGAAATCTGCTTCTGTTCTCTCTGTTAAACATGTGCTTCAGCCCATCAAGGGCAATGAAACTACCAAAACTGATGAAGTGTCTTGGTGCTTCAGACCTGGAAATTGAGGCAGCACAGAGTCAATTCATGAAAATTCATTTAATTGATTGGACAAATAACACTGCCACTGAAAAGTTTTGGACTGAAGTTCATAAATACCGAGACTCTTTAGGTTTGAATCCTTTTAAAGAACTTTATGAACATGCGATTTCAATGTTAATATTACCCCATTCCAATGCACACGTTGAACGATTGTTTAGCAATATGAACCATATCAAATCTAAAACAAGTAACCGCATGGAACTACAAATGCTTTGCTCAATTTTGGCTATAAAGTTCGGTTTAATGCGGTATGGAAAGTGCTGTCATAACTATGAATTCCCTACAAATGTAGTAAATGCAATTGGGACTCTGGCAGCTAATACATCTAAGGAAGCAATTGATGGAACAGTGGACTTTGTTGATGTCAATGAGCCATCTACTAGTGGGCAATGAGCAGTAACATAACCATAATACAAAGTGAGTAAAAATATATACCTTTTCTTATACAAATTTCTTATTTGCATTTAAATAAAAGCGAAATTAAATCTGGCTGAAATTTTGGCTTAAACCAAAAAAATCTAGCTAGAAAATTTTTGTGTTTTCTAGCTAATTAGTGCTCTTAACAGCAGGGTTGCCGAAGGTATTTTCTTGATAGTACCAGATTACACACTGAAAAAGTACCAGATAGGACACAAAAGTACCAAAACCCTCAAATTTCCATGAAATCTAACGTTTTTTTACTTTATGTTCGTAAAAATTGAAAATATTCTTGAAAAATGAGCTTATTAGGGAGAAGAAAAAGTACTAATCTGGTACTTTTTAGAAATACAAGTGAGCAAAAGTACCAAATCTGGTACAATAGTACCAGGTTCGGTAAGCCTGCTTAACAGTTGGCAACCCTGCTTCAATGACACGAACTGGCTCGGGGCCTACTAGTACTTCCATGCTCGGGGCTCTGCTGTTTGCTAAGGCGTGGATCGTGTAGTGTGTGGGGCTTTAACGACTTCACACGTTAAGACTAGAGATTATCCCTCTGTGAATAGGGGACTTCTCAATAGTCCGACGCTTCCATCTTTCTGTGTTATTTTTTTAATTAAAATAAAAAATATGATTAAACAGGTATACTCAATTGATAACTAAATCTAAATAAATTAATTTTTCATTTCTTTCATTGTTAAAATTTTATATTACTCTTTCATTTTACTTTATTTACGAGCACTGCTTGAATATTTAACAGGAAATGGGGGAAAATCTAGTTAAAGAATCTAATTGGCACATTTCATCAAAATATGATAATTGAATCAATACTTAAAATAACTAACAATTGCCGAAAGTGAAATTTTATAAATAATAAATGTGTATTCATCTATTGTTTGGTTTGAGTTAAAGAAAACTTGAACAAGTATTTTTTTTCTGCTTCAACATGTTCTGTTTGCGTTCGGTTGCTTTCTTTGGTTTGCTTGCTTCAGTCGCTTGACAGGTACAGTGATAGGGAAATATTAAGATAATAATTTTGACAGTAAATTAAGGATTGTAATTCTTTTAAATTCTATTGAATACAAAGGTTTGCTTCCTTGTTATTGTAAATTATATTTGATCAAAGGATTTTATAAATCAAAGAAATATTTAAATAGATTCACGAGTAAGATTATAGTGTACCTACTGGATTTCACGAAAGAAAATATTTTTTCTCATTTTTTAAATTTTAAAAAAGAAATATAAGCACTACTTAATCAGTTTGTATGAGCAGTAACTTGTTAACTTTTGATAATCTCTTCACTTTGTAAAGTCCTTATGACTATCTTTTTGTTGCCCAAAAAGTTCACATCGAACTTCAAATGGGCTTGAATTTATTTATTTTCCTTCATTTTATGAATATTGAAATCTACATATTTTATCTATATTTTCTTTTTTCATTATACTTTTTGTAAAACACTCTTATATAATGTACTGTGCTGTTTATAATTCAATAAAAATATAATATTATTGTTATTATAAATATAGTACATTTTGTTTCATAAAGTTTTCTTTCTTTCAGGTCCACACTTTTCAAGGAAATAAATGTCCTATTGGCTCTAAGAATTATGACTATACTCAAGTATTCATTTGTGTGGTTCAAAATTGGAGCTGCCGGGCAGAACACAGACTTAGTTTTTAAAAGTGGTACAATTTCTGTATCACCGAGCGTTAACAGTAACCCTTCTGGTGGTATGGTATAAGTACCACCAGACTTGACAGCGTTTTTAGGGTGGTATCGTTTCTTTACCACCGTGTATTAATTGTAATTATCAGTGTGGTACACGATATGTACCTCCAGATTTGAAAGAGTTATTAATTAAAAAGCGCTGCTTCTAAAACGCACGAATGATTATCAAAATGTACTGTTTTTCGACAATTTTCTGGATTTGGGGGGAAATGTTCTATAATGGGGGAAAATGAAAATTCTCAGTGGCAGCCCTGCCAAAGACAAAGTCTTTGGCCCTGCTGCTAAAGTACTAAGTTAGTGTTATTTCAGTCATGAGGTGGAGTGGACGCAACTTGTGCGTCTCAAGTCATTAACATTGCATCTGTTGCTTAAATATTCATCAATCAATCTTGTTACATCAACTAAATGCCATAAGATAAAACATTATTTAGCAAAATGATCAGATACCTAAAGTATTTTGCTGACTAGTGTGCGACTAATCAGCTGTTCACTACTACAACCCTGAGTTTTCGAAGAATAGAAACTCTAAAATTATTTAATAAATAAATAATTTTTTACCTTGTACTTCAGATCACCTCCTTGAATAAATATTTTTATTTGTAAAGAGTTAAATAAACTTGATGAAAGTAATATTCCTCAAAAGTATTCAATTTAATATTGTACGTCAAGGAAGCTCATTTGACTGACGCGGAGAGAGCCAAGGAAGCTCTCTTGACTGATGCGCTGAGTGACGTCACAATACGTCACTAAGGTGCTAACAGGATGGTCACGCTTATTGTTTGTGACTGTGATATATAAGTTCAAAGTCTTGCATTTATTAAATGTTTTAAAATCCATAGCCTAACTCTTTGGCTTAACTCTCACTCAGTATAGGCATAGCCGACTTTATATGAAGGCCGTACCCAAGAATCAATCAGCTGTTAATATACTTTATAAACAACCGCGAACTTGGTCTGGGTCCGTTTTCATAATTTTCCTATTTTAAGCAACTTATTAGTTATGTAATGACAACAAAAAATATACCCATGGATTGAAAATCATTCAATTAATATAATAGTGTTATTTTAACTGAGATGATAATAATTATTCTATTTAAAAAACGTAAATATACACGTGATCTCGATGACGTTTCAATGATAATGGTGGTAGTTTTTGCAATATATTGCCATTTAAACCAATTTAGAGTTGTGTGACTAAAATTTTAATAGGGAGTAAATATGTAAATATATTGCCAAAGGTCTGATTGATAGGGCTGGATAATTTTTTCCCTGAATTTTTATCTGTAACTGTTAAAATTAAAAAAAAAATTGAACTGACTGAATCTTGCATATACCTACCTAGAAATATCTTCCAAATTTAAAAACAAACCTATTTTCTTGCAGACCTACTTAATTAATACATATTTTATTATTTAAATATGATCAGACTCTCAGAAAGAGATATTTAAATTGTAAAACCTCTTGTCTCCAAGAATTTTATTTTTTTGAGACATTTTGTTTCAATAAAGTATTTGCATTTATACTTGCACCAAGTATTTGCATTTATACTTGAAGTTGTTTATCATTAATTACTTATCGCCATTCTTGTTCATTCTGGAGTGTTCCAGATGTGCCAACTTATGAGATGTCCAGCTGCATCGGCCGTTAACTTAACCCTTTACAGCCCAAAAGGACCATACGGTCTCCTTTTGAAATAGTCATTATTGCGTCCAAAAACTTGTTGGAACAAGTCCAACGGATATCAAACATGTTGGTAGTTGTATATTGCTTCATATAAGATGAATAGAACGGTTGCTTCATTCCAATACTGATCAGTACGCAGAGTGCAGTCACGAGGGTAGGTGTGTGATGAGTTGTCTCCAATAACTCAATTTTGGACTAATTATGGCAGACAAACCAGGTAAGATATTGCTAATGTAAAATCTACAACTATAACATATACTTTAGTGCACAATTAGGTTATATAGTTAGCCTTTTAGGTTCAATAGTTTTGAGATTACAGTCAGATTATCAAAGAGGACCTTATGGTCCGGTTGGGCGTACCAACAGTTGAATCTAAAGAGGACCCTACGGTCTGGTCTGTTCAGTCATGTGAGGTCAAATTTCGTGTGATTTTATTAATTATTTACTAGTTATTCAGAAATTTGTACACTTTTTATTGTATTGCTATAGTTTCGACTTTATTCAATGCATATTTTATCATATTGAATTGAAAATTTTTAAATTTGAGGAATTTTTTTACTTATTTGTCTCTCTCTTCACAGGATCCTCATCCTCCTCCCCTGCGAAGTCCTTTTACTCATCTTGCAGAAAAAATCTAAGCAGACTCAGTAAAAGAATTGCAGCAATAACTTGTGCAAGTGATTCAGAGGATATATCAGATGACGATCATCAAGATCCAGAATTTACTGTTCCTTTGCTTTCTGAATCTGAAAGTGAGAGCGAATATGAAGAACATGAGGAAGTTACCACAACTAATGAATGTGACGAAGGCAGTACTTTGCCAACATATGCAGAGGACCAATCTTTAACTGGAAAGGAAAACAAAAAAAACAAGAACAAAAAATGATAGAATGTTCTGGGGAAATGTCAGAGAAAGATAGCTCTCTAATGACGATTTGAAGAGTTTCGAATCTATCATCAATGTTGACACATCCAAAGTTCTGCCGTTGGACTATTTCAAGCAGTTCATATCAGATGAAGTTGTGAAAAAAATTTGTGATTTTACAAACTTGTATGCTATTCAGAAAAACATAAACAAACCACTTGCGGTTTCTCCTAATGAGCTTGAACAATGGATGGGCATCAGTTTCTACATGTCAATTACGAAAATAACTTTGACTCGTCTTCATTGGTCAAATGTCTGCCTAAATGATAAAATTGCTTCAATCATGTCACGTCAAAGATGGGAAGATATAAAGAGAAACCTTCATTTTGTTAACAACGAAGAAATCGATAACAACGATAAGCTGGCCAAAGTTAGATTTTCAATTGATCACCTGCGCAATGAATTCAAGAAAATTCCCATGAAAGAACATTTGAGTGTTGACGAGCAAATAGTTCCCTTCAAAGGTCGCTCATCACTCAAACAATACATTCCCAAAAAACCTTATAAGTGGGGTTACAAAATTTTTGTTCTGGCTGATGATGAAGGATTTGTTTATGACTTTATCCCTTACTGCGGGAAAATACTGCCAGTTGAATCTACATCTGTCCCTGATCTTGGGCCAAGCTCTAACTCTGTACTACATTTGGCTCAATGCATACCAGATGGGATGAACCATAAATTATACTGTGATAACTGGTTCACATCCATAAAGTTGATCGATCACCTTGCCAGCCGAAAGATTTGGGTTTGCGGCACCATCCAGGAAAGAAGAATTCCAAACCTGAAATTCAAAGCAGACAAGCAACTGAAAGCAGAAGGACGTGGATCATATGATGAATGGGAAACTGAAACAGAAAACTCAACAATTACTGCTCTGAAATGGCTTGATAACAAGACTGTATGTCTTGCATCAAGTTTTGAGACTTCTTTCCCAACAAGTACTTGTGAAAGATTTGACAAGAAGAACAAGCAGTATGTGAATGTCCCAATACCAAACATTATAAAAGAGTACAATCAACATATGGGAGGTGTTGATTTGTTTGATCAACTTCTATCCTACTTCAGAATGACTTTCAGATCGAAAAAATACTACCTTAGACTAGTTTTTCACCTTCTGGATGTTGCAGTTGTAAATAGCTGGCTTCTGTATCGACGTGCTCAAAATGAAATGGAAGTACCACATCGGGAACAATATTCCTTAGGGGAATTAAAATTGAGATTAGCTAACTCATTGATGATGGCAGGCAAGAATCTATCATTTAAACGGGGACGACCATCAGCTTCTAGTATCTCTGACCAACACAATAAAAAGAAACTAACAGGAAGAGTGACTCAGGCAATTCCTGAACAAGATGTGCGAAGAGACGGCATTGGGCATTATCCAGCAAAATCTGCTGAAAGGCGCGCTTGCAAAAATCCTGGATGTAAAGGATAAATCAAAATGTACTGCATGAAATGCCTGATTCATCTCTGTTGCGAGCCTGATCGCAACTGTTTCCTAGTATTTCACTGCGACTAAATATGCTTGATGAATAATTTAAGAATTAACATGACTCTTATGACTGTGATCTTTAGTTATATAACTTCTTCTAGTCTCAATGATAATGTATGAATATAAGTTTATATTTACTAGTTAATTAACGGAATAGTTACATATATATAGGTATTATTTATCACTGTGGCACTTGAATACTCACTTATTGTTTTGTTTTATGTTTTATAAAGGATATATTATGTTATCAATGATATTTAGAGTTAATTTCAATTTTATTGCAGGAGAAAATTGCTCATATGTCTGAAAGGACCATAGAGTCCTCTTAAATTTCACTTGTCCATGTGTCCAAATGGACCATACGGTCCTCTTTCAATTATTTTTTTTTATAATAAATATTGATAAAGTTTTTTAATACTCTGTGAGCAACAATTGAGCGAATCGCTAATCTGATGCTCAAGAAGAAGATTGTACACTCTTTGTTTTGATTACAAATTTGACTTTTATAAACAAAACATGCATTTTCGGACTTTATTTTAATTATTTAAGATATTAATTGTTTCCTATAGTACATAAACGTTTCTATTATAAGTTCATTCAATTTTATACCTTTAAACGAATATTAAATAAATTTATTAAACCTAATTCCTAGTTGACAATCAAAACAAATGGTGTACATTCTTTTTCTTCAGGCTGAAAATTTCTTAAATTAGTAAGTCGGAAGTAAAATAGGATTTGTAAAGTTTTGATTATAAAAATCTTTAAAAGCATATAAAATTAAAAATATGCTATCAAATTCGATGCAGTTTGCAGCAAAATGATAAGAAATATTAGCCTGGTTGAATAAAGCAATAAAAAATTTTGCTTGGAGGGGACCTTTAAGCATTCAGTTCGTCATTTGCATTCGGCGCGTTAACATGTGTGTGTTTTTTCTGCTCCCTTAGGCTTTAAGTCTAGTTGTGCGCGTACAGTGTTAGTGATCGATTAAATTCGGTTTTCATTCAAGCTTAGATGTTCTCGTATACAGATAAGTGTTTTTATTATAGCATTTCTTTTAGTTCTATATGATATACAATTTCAGCCACTTTTGCCCGTTATTATAAAATTAAAAAAAAAATACCTATCTTGCCTAGTACTTAAATACAGACTTTGCTGATACTTTTAAGTGAGCTAGTTAACTACTAACTAGTTATAGGTTATATGCCTATAGTCTCTTTCCAATAATTTCACATCGTGAAATTTTCCTTGACTCAGAGATATATAGACAGGGGAATTACAATAACCCCCTGCTAGGATCGAAGACAAACCCTAGAAATTCGTGACTAGGGTATATCTAGTTGGTTAGTTCAAAGCCGGTATTTCCAGACCGTGCTTACACTGCATCAAATATACGCTATATCGTGTATAATAACTCATTTAATATACTCTTCCCAAATTTATGGTGACTTCTAACCAGTTAACTACTAACTAGCTACAGGCTTAGCTATGCCTATAGTCTCTTTCCAAATTTCACATTGTGAAATTCTTCTCTATCAAGAGAACTATATAGACAGGGGAATTTCGATAACCCCCTGCTAGGATCGAAGATAAAACTATGAATTCGTGATTATAGTTACTAGTTAGAATAGATAAAGCCGGAAATTCGTGACTGTACTTAAACTGGATATCTCAAAAATACGCTAGGGTCACGTAGGTAAATTGCGGCTCCAAAATTACATTGAAATGTTGCATAGATATCAAAAGAAGCTCAGTGAATGATGTAATTTAATAATTAAAAATTTTAACTTGTGTTTTGAAGCTATGATGTTTCTTTTGTTAAAGGCAGCAGTTAGCGTGCCGCAATTTAGCTGCTGACCCTATGTCTAGTAATTACTTAACTCTCAAAATTTTCGTCCCAAAGTTGGTGACTACCGGTTTACTTCTAACTAGCTATAGGCTTAGCTGTGCCTATAGTCTATTTCCAAATTTCACATAGTGAAATTCTTCTCTACTAAGAGAAAAACTATGGACAGGGGAATTTAGATAATCCCCTGCTAGGATCGAAGACTAAAACCCTAAGAATTCGTGACTGGGATACTAGTTAGCTAGTTCAAGCTGGAAATTCGTGACAGTCCTTTACTGGATTGAACAAATATACACTATAACTTCGGGGTGTAGGTCATAAGTCCCCCCCCCCCCCCGGTCAAGAGCCCCCCTGTTATATAAATCCTTATTCACCTATATTATTTAATCCTTATTGACACTTATGTAGTTCATTACTGATTAGTAGAGCTAGGACATTGGGGCACTTAAAAAAGAGCAGTAGTGGCGGTCAAAACGAGCACTTGTAGCGCTATAAATGTGCAGTAAGAGCGATAGAAAAGAGCATTTGGGGCACTTATCGGGGCATTTGGGGCACTTATCGGAGCATTTGGGGCACTTATCGGAGCATTTGGGGCACTTATCGGAGCATTTGGGGCACTTATCGGAGCATTTGAAGCACTTATCAGTGCATTTGGGGACAGTTATTGGTGCATTTGAGGCAGTTTTTGGAGTGTTTCATGCACCGAAAGAAAAAGCGTGTTACTTATCAAAGTAAGAATTTTAACGAGGTTTTGTTTTTTGAAGAGTTTTTGGATGAAATATACACAAGAATTATCTTTAATTTTTATCGATAAATAATTCATTTTGAAAAATCATTATGTAAATATGTAAGGCTCAAAAGTATTGTGTATTACTTGAAAAAACATAAGAAAAAGAACAATAAATGTTGAAACCAAAACGAACGTATGCAGTACATATAATAATTGGAATCTATATCGAGTCTATAATGTTACAGAAAAGTCTAGCATCACATGTTGTTGAAGTTTTGTAAGAATGTGAAAGTTAACCCATATTAACAAGATAAAACCATTACTTCTTTAACATTTTTTGATCCTTCATCGTCTATCTGAGACCACATATTTCAATAAAAAGAATAATCTCTACTTCTGTGGAAGTAACAGGGGCACTAGCATAGCGGGAAACATCTTAGGGAGTCAATTCGGGAAATATTTCAGTCTGTTTTCTTCACTACGCCTTGCAAAACATTCAACCCAGCATTTACTTACTCAAACAAATGTACGAAAAAATAAGGTATGTAAAATAAAACAAAGATATTTGTAACTAAATAGATATGAATTACGTGAAAATCTAGGGTTACTATTAGAATAGTTACACCTCTTTTTAATTTTTATAGAACTTTTCTAATCAAAGAAAATGTATAAGAAAAGGGTAACAAAATTAAATCATTAAAAAAATTGAACAACAATACATTAACTCATTAAGTGAATATAATCAAATTAATCAATGTATGACTAGATTGATGGTAGACATAGAATATATTTGTTAATCCATATAATTTAAACATGTCATTGTAAGATCTACATGGCCCTTATAGAACGGATATTTTTTGCCCGAGCTTTGCGTGTAATATGATTTCTCTTCAACATTTGAAATTAGTTTACTATCAAAAAATAAATACGGATACAATTTCTTTGACTGTACCTAGGCAATAGGACACAAACACATACCCTGGTATTCCACTGAAGCTATCTCTCTATCAATATCAAATTCGTATTTTAATCTATTTTTAGTTTAAGTATATTTATACGAACTAATTATTGGTAATATGAAAGATGGTGAAAGAAACGTATGAATTATTAATGTTACCTAAATAAACAGTCTCAGCAATCACTGGCAGATAGCTATGTGAAATAAGTTCGATCATTCAAGTTTAAGCTCTATGAACCATTAAAAACACTTAAAAGTGCAGTTGTCCACCCGGTAAGAATGATACAGTTATTTGATATTACTCCATCTTTGTTCGCAATAGAAGTCAACCAGAGTACATATGGCGCATTTTGGGGCGTTTTGAGCATTTTGGGGCGTTTTTGAGCATTTTGGGGCATTTTGAGCATTTTGGGGCGTTTATGGCGTTTGGAGCATTATGAGCACTAGTGGCATTTAACTTATAAATGCCCCAATGTCCGAGCCTTACTGATTAGACTTGAAATATATGTATATCGGGGGGCGTGCCGCCCCCCGAACCCCCCTGCCAGGTCATTAAACAATCATGAAGTGTGCAGTACAACAAACTAGCGGATACAACAAACTACAGGGAGGGGGGACTCGTGACCAGGGGGGCTTATGACCTAGGGGGGCTCGTGACCGGGGGGGGGGGGGGGGGCTCATGACTGTACGTACCCCATAACTTCTTTATCAAATATTGTATGGTAACTATACATATGTGCAATAGCACTAAAAATATTTTTTTAACTGGTACAAAGTGGCGTAAATTGTGAATAATACTTGTTTGTAATCATTGCCTAGGGTAAATTGCAGTCTTTGCAAGAACTATTCTAAAACTTTTTTATTCGAATTTTTAATGAAATTTGTTTAACTATCTTAAGTAGCGGAATGCATTCAATATTTTATTATCCCAGCTAACCATAAGCTCTCTGTCCTGCGTGAGACAGAGTGGGATACCCCTCGCTTGCGAGGTAAGGAGGAGTTTAGATGTCTTGAGACGTCTAAATACCCACGTCTTGAACAAGAGGGATGCCCCACGTCTGTCCCACAGAAAATTATTACACGTCTTCCCCAAGTCTTAAAATCCTCGCTTGCCCCACGTCTTAACCTCTCGCCTGCCCCACGTCTTAAACCCCTCGCCTGCCCTACGTCTAAAACGCCTCGCCTTCACACGGTGGGTATAATTATGATGGACTTGCAGAATATTTAAATCGATTTCAGACGTTCAAATACGTAATCAATGTGTAAATTGCCTGGACAAGCTACTTGTGCAATTGAACGAACTTACCTAGTACATCAGTTGAAGACTGTAAGTAATCGATCAAAATAATAACTAGGTAGGTATTGTTAATCACTAGTAGATATAACTAGGTAGCTGTTGATGTAGGTATCTAGGTAGGCTTTGATGAATAATACTAGTTGGTAAGTATTAAAGTAGGTAAGGATTGATGAACACTACCTAATAGGTAACTAGGTAGGTATTGATAAATACTGGTAAGTATCTAGGTAGGTATTGGCAAACAGTTGTAGGTAAGTAAGGTAACTAGGTAGGTAGGTATTGATGAGCACTTGTAGATAACTAGTTGGATATTGATCAACATCTAGTAGGTAACTAGGTAGGTATTGATAAACACTGGTAGGTATTGACAACAATTGTAGGTAACTAGGACACTAGTAGATAACTAGGTAGGTATTGACAAACAGTTGTAGGTAACTAGGTAGGCATTGATAAACACAAGAAGGTAACTAGTTAGGTATTGATAAGCAGTTTCAGGCAACAAGGTAGTTAGTGATAACCACCAGTAGGTAACTATAGGCAAGAATAATTAACAATTATAGGTAATTTAGTAGTTAATTACATTAATTAACATTATTAGTACAAATATTAATAAATAACTTATGCATATTTTTATCATTTACATTAAAAAAGAAAAGATACCAAAATGTAGAATATTAAATTATATTTATTTAGAATAACTTTAAGAAGCACACAAGTTATCAAGTTGCATAAAGATCATTTCATTACTACTTCTACCATGTCCAGGTTGGCTCAGTGGTAGCGTCGCCGACTTCAATAGTACAGTCCTGAGTCCGATTCCCGAGAACACCACTACATTCTTTCTCCATTTCTTCCCATTTAATTTATACATAACAATATGTAATATTAAAATAATTGATATACAGCCAAATGTACATATGCACTATATGCAATAAAGTAAGAAATTGCAATCATGATTAGTATGATAATTTATATACTCCAATTAACCGAGTGGTATTAGACGTGGGACAGGCGAGGGGTATTAGACGTGGGACAGGCGAGGGGTATTAGACGTGGGTCAGTGGGGTATCCCTCGCTGTAAGACGTGGGATCAGACGTCTAGCAGAGGGGGACCCCTGTGCGAATAACGAGGGACAGACGTCTAAAATCCCACGCCCGAAGTCTAAAACCCCTCTATAGCGAGGAGTATAAGACATGGGACAAACCGCTTTTGGTTAGCTGGGATTGTTTGAATCTATGATATTTCTGTGGTTAGTGGACACAGTTAGTTGGTGTACCGCAGTTTACCTGCTTTACCTTATCTAGCTTATATTGGTATTTACCCTATCTAGCTTTTAATTGGTAGCTACTAAAAGATTGATATTGCTACAAGTTCTATGTATACCATTCAAGAAGCACCATGAATTTATGGATACAATTAATAATAATAATCCAGTTAACTACGAACTAGTTATAGGTTATATGCCTATAGTCTCTTTCCAATAATTTCACATCATGAAATTTTCACTGATTCAGAGATATATAGACAGGGGAATTTCGATAAACCCCTTCTAGGATCGAAGACAAACCCTAAAAATTGTGACTAGGGTAAATCTAGTTAGTTAGTTTAAATCCGGTATTTCGAGACCAGGCGGCTAACATAGCCGTTCCAAGCCATGACAATCGTGTTATCTTCTCAGTGTTGTTTTAGACACGAGGGTGAGTGCACGCGTATGCGTCAATCTCAGAGCTGACAGAGTAAGTTTTGTAAGGCTTCTCATTAGCACAACAGCTGATGTTAACTTACACATTATTCTTAAAAATACTTTAGGTATCTGATCATTTTGCTCAATAATTTTCTCATCTTTGGACATTTAACTGATGTAAGAAGATTAATTGATGAATATTTAGGGAACAGATTGAATGTTAATGACTTAAATAAGCGTTTGGTGGAGCGCGTACTAGATGCGTGCACACTTCCTCTTTTATGAAACATCACTGAGCCGTGTTCGAATGCTCCCTGAACTGTCAGTCTGTCGCTAGGGTGACGTCACCACACGACACAGCGGAACAATAAGGTGCTAACACGATGACCACGCTTATACGTTGTTGGTTAGTCGTTACACCGCTTCCTTCTACTAGTACTTCCATGTTCGAGACCGTGCTTTCACAGGAAATTTCAAATATACGCTACGCTATATTGTGTACAATTTTTCAACTCCCTTTAAAAATTTCGTTACAAACTCATGGTGACAACAAACTAGCTACAGGCTATATGCCTGCCTATTTAGTCTCCTTACATATAAACTCGCATTATGAAAAATTTCTGTTTCAGAACAATTTTAGAGGGAATTTCGATAGCCCCTACTATGATTGAAGACAGTCCAGTCCCTATGAATTTGTAGCTAGGGCAACTAGTTACCTATTTTAGCCGGGAATTTGTGACCCGAGCTTGTACTGGCTTCATCTAAGGTACACTAGACATATCGTGTAACTTGAACTTTAGTCTCAAGTACCAATATTAATTTCTTAACAAATACAGACTGTTAATAACACTACAGATATGTTTTACAATTGCATATCCAAGTCTAGTACTTCAATAAAATTTTTGCTGGAAGCCAATTAACTTACTAGTTATATGCTAATGCCTACAATCTCTTCCCAAATGAATTTGCAATGTAAATTTTTTCTCTGATTCAGAGAATTAACGGGAATTTCGATAACCTCCTCTAGGATTCAAGACTGTTCATAGTTTTTCTAGTAGGCCAGTTTTCTATGTGTCGAAATATAGCTACTTTACCCTAATTACCTATATTCCTCGATACATTCTTCTTTGACTAGGAAATTGACGAAGAGTTGAATACGTTGTTGCACTAGGGCAACAACTAGTTCAACCGGAAATTCGGTAAACATAGTTACATAAAACCTGTATTCCAAAAATTATTTCTTATTTTGGAAATTCAAAAATTAATATCTATAGGTATGAAGATTGGTCATAGAGAAGAAGAGTATTTTTCGGTTAAGTTTTCTCATTCATATAAGACGTGGAGGACTTCATTTATTTATAAATTTATCTAATGCCATTGAATCTGCATATCCATTATGAACGTTATTAATTGGAACATTGAAGAACTTTAGTTGGTTTTATGGAATAAAGATGATTACTTTTCTGTCCATATAAAGAATAATACCGTAGATATTCGAAATTTTGTAGAGTTGAAAAACACTTCTAACTTAAGTAAGTTTAGAGTTAAAGCCTCTACTTGTGAATCATGCAGTTTACTCAAGTCATGAATTCTATATTGGCAAAATTAAGAACTGAAAGTTACTGGTCTATGTACTATTTAATTTACTTTATTGATAGATGAATTCGTATATGAATGGATTGTTTCAGAGAGAGCACTGTTGTTATCAGTAATTATTTTTAATTGAATGATGCAACAAATTTGACCGAAAATCTATTCATTGTGATGTTTTTATTTTTATCGAACTGTTGACTCTCTGCCTTCCAGCAGTTTAGGGCCACCGCACACGAGCGTTCTTTGCCGTCCGGCGATTGACGCATGACCCTAAAATAGCATTAACTCTCGGGTATGTGTGCACACGAGCGTTCTTTGCCGTCCGGCAGAGAGACGGACAATTCTGAAAGCAGGGTAATGCGTTCCCTTGACGGATGATGACTGCCGCATTACCAGTCAATTCTATATAATCTACGTGTGGGTGCGCACACGGATGGTTTGTTGCCGCATCTTTCGATGGTAATTGAAATTAAATAATAGAGATTGAAACATTTTTATTGAACATAAAAGAAAGAAACTTTTGTTCCTACATTTTAACAGTCTTTGAGTTATTACAAGAAATAATAAAACGAGAATCAGAGTTTCAACAAACTAGCGGGTACAACAAACTACATTAAATGATGAAATCGAATGAGGGATTGCATCATACTAATTAATATTATAAATAAAGTAAAGTAAAAGAGTACTATAAAATTTAAAAATGAAAAATATTTTATTATTTAGATTAGTTATTAATCATATTTTCTATAATCAAAAAATAAAACGAAAAATAACACAGAAAGATGTAACTGTCGGACTATTTTGGCGTTAGACTACTGGGGGTACGGTCAAGAGCCTCCGGGTCACGAGTCAAATAAGGATTAAAAAACACAGAGGGGGGGGGGGCTCTGTGTTTTTTAATCCTTATTTACCTAGTTAAACAAATGAAGTACTACTTAGATATAAATAATTGCGAGTCGCTAATGTAGTTTGTTGCACTGCACACCTCATGATTGTTTAATGATCTGTCAGGGGGGTTCGGGGGGCGGCACGCCCCCCGATATACATATATCTTATGTTTATTTAGTTATGAACTACAAAAGTGTCAATAAGGATTAAATAATATAGGTAAATAAGGATTAAAAAAACTGAAGGGGGGCTCATGACCAGGGGGAGGGGGCTCTTGGCCTGTACCCGGACTACTGGCACGTCCTCCATGTTGTGTACGTATGTTCGGTACAAATTTGAACTTTGAAGTGTCTGTTTATTTCTGATTCAATATAATGAGCGGTGGGCGTGCGGCTGTAATTTTTGATTAAATTTATACTGATTATTTAACTTTTCATGTATTTAAAATAGTGAGAAATGAGCAAGGTGCGAAAATATTCATTTTTCAATTGCACCATCACATTTTAAAGATGGGTACAAGTTGTTTTTATTCAGTAAACATGATTACAATCTGTGGGTAAAGCAGTTAGTTAATCAGACACTATTCAGTGAATTCAGTTTGCTTGAAACAATTTCTTTTCCGGCTCTGATTCTTGTCTTCTACTTCATTATAAATATACGTTAAAATATACCCCAGCTAACCAAAAGCTGTTTGTCCCACGTCTTAAGACGTCTGATAGCCCTCGCTATAGAGGGATTTAAGACGTGGGGTGGGGGACATCAGACGTCTAACCCTCTTCATTTGCGCAGGGGTCCTCCTCTGCAAGACGTCTGATCCCACGTCTTGTCCCCCTCTGACAGAGGAGGACATCCAACTGTCCCACGTCTTACCCCACTCCGTTTTCAAGACGTGGGACAGAGTGTGGATGTCCCTCGCTATAAAGGGATTTCAAGACGTGGGACAGAGTGCGGATGTCCCACGCTATCGAGGGAAATAAGACGTGGGACAGAGTGAGTATTCAAGACGTGGGACAGAGTGCGGATGTCCCCCTCTGCATGACGTGGGACAGAGTGTGGATGTCCCCCTCTGCAAGGGGGACATATCTCTCTTTTGGCTCAAACTCCTTCGGTTAATTGGGGTATATAAATATGTATAAGAAATAAAAAAGATTATACTAATCATTATTGCAATTTCTAACCATATTGCATATAGTATCTATGTACATTCGGCTGTATATCATTTATTTTAATGATACATATTGTTATATACAATTTAAATGGGAAGAAATGGAGAAAGAATTGTAGTGGTCATCTCGGGAATCGAACTCAGGACTCTAGCGTGATGTACTATTGAAGCCTGCGTCGCTACCACTCAGCCAACCTGGACATGGTAGAAGTAGTATTGAAATGATCTTTATACAACTTGATAACTTGCGTGCTTCTTAAAATTATTTTAAATAAATATAATTTAATATTCTACATTTTGGTATCTTTTATTTTTTAATGTAAATGATTAGAATGTGTATAAAGTTATTTATTAATATTTGTATTGATAATGTTAATTAATGTTATTAATTACCTATAACTGTTAATTAATATTACTTATAGTTACCTTCTGGTGGTATCACTACCTTATACCTATCTAGTTACTTACTAGAGTTTATTTATAACTACCTAGTAACCTACAAGTGATAACCACCAATCTGTACCTACTGGTGGTTATCACTACTTATCTATTACGTAGTATTTATCAGTACCTACTTAGTTACCTACATTACTGTTTGTCAATACCTACCTAGTTAACTACTGGTGTTTATCAATGCCTACCTAGTTGCCTACATCTGCTTATCAATACCTAATTAGTTACCTTCTTGTGTTTAACATTGCCTACCTAGTGGCCTACAACTGTATATAAAAACCAATCTAGGTCCTAGTTACCTACTTGTATTCATCAATACCTACCTAGTTACCTACAACTGTTTGTCAATGCCTACCTAGTTATCTACTAGTGTTTATCAATGCTTTTATCTAGTTACCTATAACTGTTTGACAATACCTACCTAGATACCTACCAGTACCAATACCTACCTAGTATTATTCATCAATGCCTACCTAGATAGTAGATACCTACATCTGTTTATGAATACCTACCTAGTTATGATACGTAAATAAAGCTTGAGATAGATATACCTTTTTGGGTATAACTTTTTCCCGCGTAAAACAGACGAGGAATATCCCGCGTGGGACAGAGAGGGACATCCCACGTGGGACATCCCGCGTGGGAAAGACTAGGGACATCCCGCTTGTGTAAGACGTGGGACGTGAGTGGGATTTCAGACGTTGGAAAGACGTGGGATTTCAGACGTCTGAAATCCCCCGTCCCTCGCTAGCGAGGGATACCCCCTCTGTCCCACGCGGGACAGAGAGGATATGGTTAGCTGGGTACGACTTTAAGTAACCTTTTTCCTGAAAATAAAATTTCCATATCAGCTTTTAGTATTGGGAATTTGGGAGTAAAAGAAAATGTAGCTCTGAACGTTATATATACCCGTTCGTGATATGTGATTGGCCGATATGCTCTCTCTTTTGATGTGCGCGGAGCCTAAGACTGCGCGCACACCAAAAGAGAGATAGCAAGAGAGAAAGAAAGAAAGATATTACCCCTGCAGACAAAAAGCGAGAAGCAGGCATACCGAACCTGGTACTATTGTACCAGATTTGGTACTTTCGCTCTCTCATTTTTCTAAAAAGTACCAGATTAGTACTTTTTCCTCTTCCTAATTACCACATTTTTCAAGAATATTTTCAATTTTGACGAACATAATGTCAAAAAAATAAAACGATGAATTACATGGAAATTTAAGGTTTTTGGTACTTTTGTGTCCAATCTGGTACTTTTTCAGTGTTTAATCTGCTTGCTCAATTAATGATCTTCATAATTAATTTCTTTTCATTCCTTCTTTTTCATGTTATTAGTCTAAGTATCCTCAACAATAAAATTATCCATTAATTTGGTAGTGTGGCAATTAATTAATTCCGAACGGCCATAAAAACATGGTCAGTTTCATTCGAAAATAAGATTAAGATTCAATAAAATTGCAGTTCATTTCCGAATTTACAAGGATATTGAAACTCATAAAAATATCAACTTATAATTTTATACTGAACTATTTAGTTCACATATAAGTTCAACATTTAAAATACAATGGATTATTGTAGTAACCTTCAGGAACAAATTAATAAACAGTATAGAACACGGTTCTTTTTTTTCAAAAATATGAATTTCTACAATTACAATTAATAACTTGAATAATAAGTAGGGAAGGCTTAACTCAGAATAAATTGTGTTCTAAAAACTATTTCGGCGACTGATGAAGATTAAATTGGATTTATTAATAGCAATAAATTCCTGTGCCTGTACCCATGTTCACTACATAGCGGAGCATGTCTGATGTTACACCTACCCGTGTGAAGTCTGATAGACACACTGAAGTGGTCAACTTGAAGATAGATTGGCGAGAAATCATCTGAGAAGGGTTTTCTATCTTTCTCTCTCTCTCTCTTCGGACTCCCTTTCAGTGTGCGCACTAGATAGTATTACCATGTTAACGAGTTCAATCTTGCAATATCTCTTCCTCTCTCGCTTTTGGTGTGCGCGGAGCCTAAAGATTAGGGGAGTAGACCCAATCTCATATGGGACACATCTTCTTTAAACTGACCAATAGCACAGTATAAACAAAGACTATATAAGATAGACGCTCAACTCCATGTTATAAAATGGGGTACGGTCAAGAGCCCCCCCCGGTCATGAGCCCCCCAGTCACGAGCCCCCCCGGTCATGAGCCCCCAGTCACGAGCCCCCCCGGTCATGAGCCCCCCTAGGTCATAAGCCCCCCCCCGGTCACGAGCCCCCCTCCATGTTTTTTTAATCCTTATTTACCTAGTTAAACAAATGAAGAACTACTTAGATAGAAATAACTGAGAGTTGCTAATGTAGTTTGTTGTATCCGCTAGATTGTTGTACTGCACACTTCATGATTGTTTAATTACCTGGCAGGGGGGTTCGGGGGGCGGCACGCCCCCCGATATACATATATTTTATGTCTAATCAGTAATGAAATACAAAAGTGTCAATAAGGATTAAATAATATAGGTAAATAAGGATTTAAAAACAGGGGGGCTCATGACCGGGGTGGCTCTTGACCGGGGGGGGGGGGCTTATGACCTACACCCTTATAAAATACAGAGTATGTTTGCACTGACGTCAGCACTCTGACCCAACTTCTAGCCAATAGCCAATCAGCGTTAAGGTATACCTACAACTTAGTGTAGTTTAAGACAATATCCTACCTATACTCTCTTGGTATACCTAGTTATGACTATTCTCCGAATAGAAGGTAGATTATATTCAAAATACTAAATTGAACCACATATGCGATCTTGTAAACTTAATTAATAATAAAGTTATTAGTTCCCTGATCCCTAATCAGTAGAGAATATTTATATTTCTAATGACTTTACACGTTAAAACTAAAGATTATCCTTCTGTAAATTTCAAGGGGGTGCGTTTTTTATTGTTTGGTGTGACGTATGCTACTGATCGCTTCTGATTGGTTGATATTATTTTTGCATGTGCCCTATCAAGTTGAGCGTCTATCTTATATTGTCTTTGGTATAAAGATCAGGGGAGTAGCCCAGTTGTGTGTTATTATTTTCTAAGTCTATGGTGGGTGACATCAGCAATCTTGAACCAATCAGCGACTCCCCAGTCACATGATTGTAAAAATTGTAGACAAACCAAAGGGGGTTCTAGATACAAACAAATAACAATGGCAAACGCGCGTGAAGGTTACTCTAAAGGGGTGTAGGTCATAAGCCCCCTCCCCCCTGTTATTTAATCCTTATTTACCTATATTACTTAATCCTTATTGACACTTTAGTAGTTCATTACTGATTAAACATAAAATATATGTATATCGGGGGGCGTGCCGCTCCCCGAACCCCCCTCCCAGGTCATTTAACAATCATGAAGTGTGCAGTACAACAAACTAGCGGATACAACAAACTACATAAGCAACTCTCAGTTATTTCTATCTAAGTAGCTCTTCATTAGTTTAACTAGGTAAATAAGGATTAAAAATAAAGGGGGGGGGGGGGGCCTCTTGACCGTACCCCACTTTAAAGATAGTAAGAATACAGCAGAAAATAGTTCTAAATTTTTTTATACAATTTTAGGAGACATGATTACGAAGAATGGATAGAAATTTGTTATAATCAGCAACTGGTCTCTTCTGTAACGCTATTGGTCAGTTTAAAAAAGATGTCTCCCATATCATATGAGATTGGTCTATTCCCTTAATCTTTATACTGTGCCAATATTGTTGCAGAATAGATTGGTGGTGCGTGACGTCATAAGCTGGAAAATTTACTACTGTTTACTATGTAGTAATGATATTTTAACTAAATAAATATAATTACATTTATTTACAACTTTATGAAAGTATAATTCAAATTGAATAATTTGATAAGATAATTGAATATAAGTGACAATATGCGTTTATATATCTTAAGAATATCATACGAAAATTCAATCAGTCTTATAATATTTTCAGGATCTATGATTTCAAACGCATATTGTCACAACCCTAATGAAACCAAATTTAAGTGAAACCTCAACTTAGTTTTGAATGGATTCAAAATCTCGGTGAATTACTATCTTGATTCTTGAGGAATCCTATCCACAGACAAGCCATTTTTGATAAACGTTGTTGATTCAGCCATATTAGAGAGTTGCTGATTACAGCAATTTTCTATCCATTCTTTGCAATCATTTCTTGTAAAATGGTTTAAAAATATTTAAAACTATTTTTCTGCTGTATTCTTACTATCTTTAAACATATATTAACGCGCGTTTGCAATTGTTATTTGTTGGTGACTCTGGGAGTAGCTGATTGGTTCAAGATTGCTGACGTCACGCACTATCCACTCGATAAATAATAACACACAACTGGGCTACTCCCCTAATCTTTATACTATGTCTCAACAGTAGTGGTTCTTAACCTTTTTGGAGGTACCGAACCCCAGAAGATCCATTTATGCATTCATCGAACCCTTGTAGTTGGAAAATAAGATGTTATTCCCCTTCAAAATAAAAATATATGTACATAACTAAAGTTAAATTGTATTAGTGCACAAACTGTACCAAGCATCGTTTGCACTGGCACACTAAATCAATATGCTCAAAATGAACTAAACATGAATTTTTCATATAAACAAACAACTTAATGAGCCATACCGCCGAACCCCTGGAAGTGACTCACCGAACCCTTGGGGTTCGATCGAACCCAGGTTAAAAACCACTGCGAGTCTACAGGTATAAGATGAAGGAGTGTGCCAAACTGAGCATACCTCGCTTAGTATCAAGAGTCCGAGAAACTAACGTCATCCAAATAACAGTAATACCCAAGATAAATTAGTTGCTTCCATTACTTGTTATTTATTTTTTTAAGTGGATGATTATTCATTTATTCCTACTGTTTTCCAATGGAAGTGAAAATATCGAATAAGGGCGTTTTAAAAAATATCAAAATTCGGTTCGTTAAGATTTTACATGAGTTTATAGTTAGAACTGGTTCGCGCGAACCAGTGGCTAAAGCCGTGTTTACATTGTCAGTCGTCACCTAGGTATTTCCCTAGGGAATCACCACAAAGTGTCAAATTTCACCATGAAACGCTGTTTTCGCACTGAAATTGAAAAACGGACACTTTTTCACTCATCATCAGTTTGCTGTTAGGAAGAGGAGTGTGTGCGAGGCTCCGCATCAACCACTGATAATATATAAAGATGGAGGTAGCATAGCAGGTGAGCAAGTGATGCCAAAAGGTGGCGCCATGAGCGTGTTTAAACCCCAGTATATGGAATATGTAGTGACAATCGAGACGTTTAGTGTACGTGACTTCATCGCAGCAAGACTCTAAAATCAAATTTGTCACTACTTATCACTCTATTGTCATTGCTATTTATATTTTGTATACTGTGGTAACCAATTGCGCCCTTCCCACTCGCATCAGTTTAACAGAATGCACGGAAAGGTGAGGGATGTGCGTGAGATACGCTCCTCATTTTAACAACTCTCTTTACCTCATGCACTTCTCGAAAACCTACTTTTTAAAGATTTAATAGTTACTTATGATGAAATGTGTATGATATAATTACTTACTTTGCTTTGACATCTCACTAAAACTATAATTTTATTACAGTAATAACAAGATGAACAGAGAGAATGTATGCTCAAATCATACTAAATTCACAATAAAAAAATACTATTATAACATAAAAAATATAAGAATTTATCCATGGGTCAAAGCATATACTTTTCAAAAAGAAAAACAATGCTACTGACTATTTTCGATTAATTTATTGCACGAAAGTTTGAGATTAAATTATTTTTATTAGAAAAAAGAGGGAATATATCTAGAAACTTAGTGTGACGTCACGACTTGATCATTCTATTAGATTCAATGAAAAATATAAATATACTTAAAACTCTTGTTAACATCTGATCAGCATGGAAAAAATATATGTATTAATAACCATACAACGGAAGTAAATAATAAATTAAAGTACTTTATGTACAAATACAATCAATATATATGTAAGGGGTTTATTTTACCTTACTTATTTTGTAAAATTTATTACATTGTGGGACAAAGAAAGTGGCTCCGTGAACAAATTCATCTACCACGATTCGTTGGCCAAGCTCATGTATGCACAAAGGCAGTTACTTAATTAAAAAGAATGTGGATTGGGAAAGATGGAAGAAGAAAATGAGTAAGTAAATGAAACCTTGATTCCTACCTAGCAAAAACTCTTAAGAGGAAAATGAGAAGAGCATACAATGAAGCATACAAGCCTACTTAAGCATTATCCTCAAAACCAGAAATTAGTGTTAAAAATGAGTTGTGATCAAAACAATTATGATTGTTTAAACTTCCTAATTTACTTTTTAATATAAATTTAATAAAATTGAATGAGAAGCAGACTATAAAAAATAATGTTTTCATAAATCTCTCCAATTGCGACAATTAGTAAACAATGTTTTCAGAAATAAAATATCACAATTGTCACTATTGGTAAATAATTTTATCAAAATTGTGATAGCTACAAACAGAACAACATTGTCTCCCTCCACTGTTACTCGATTAACACTGAGCAATGGAGGAGGGGTTTAAAACCCCCTTGCACCGAGTGGCAGGGGTGCATTGGGGGAAGACACGCCCACGGCACCTCTTTTCCTTGTGAGGCATGCTACAACCATACCTCTATATACTCAGTGGGTACCACTAATATTGCTTCTTCTCTTTCAATAATGTATCGATTTGGTTGAAACAAGCTTGAATTTGTATACTGGTGTATTTACTACAATTTATAGAGAGTAGAATTTTGATAATTTAATTATTAAAACTAAATGACCTACACCCACCGATTGTTGTTGTTGGTGATTTTGGGAAAATCATTTCTATTCCTTCAATATTGAACAGATTTGATTGAAACAACCAGTAAGTGGTAGTCTGGCTTATTCGCTACACCTTCTGTGAATGACATTAAGGAAAATAAATTTCAAAACTTGATAAAAAAGATTTCGTATAGATTTGTAATTCCATTCGATATTGACACTAAGGTTACTTCTTCTCTCTTTATAAATCTATTTGCGCTCGAAAAATAGCTTTGATAGGTAACTCGTGCATTCACTAATATTTTTAGCAAGCCGAATTTGGCTAGTATAATAGTCATGGTTCTAGGTCAACTCGCCGCAGACAATTCGCCGTGAGGACAACTCGCCGCGTGATTTATGTTTTGTCGGTGTATACATTATTTTCATATATTTAAAAATATTATAAATTTGAACAAAAAATTTGCATCTATAAGCTCAAGACTGACGTAAAAAAGTTATTGAGAAAATTTCTTCATTTCAATTAAATCTAAGACTTCGTAGTTGAATAACCTTTATTTGCACTAATCTACTACCCAGCTAACCATATCCTCTCTGTCCCGCGTGGGACAGAGGGGGACATCCCTCGCTAGCGAGGGACAGTGAGGGACGGGGGATTTCAGACGTCTGAAATCCCACTCACGTCTTACACAAGCGGGATGTCCCACGTCTTAAATCCCACTCATATCCCACGTCTTTCCCACGCAGGATGTCCCACGTGGGATGTCCTCTGTCCCACGCAGGATGTCCCTCTCTGTCCCACGCGGGATGTCCCTCTCTGTCCCACGCGGGATGTCCCTCGTCTGTTTTACGCGGGAAAAAGTTATACCAAAAAGGTATATCTATCTCAAGCTTTATTTACGTATCATAACTATACTAGGTAGGTATTGGTACTGGTAGGTATCTAGGTAGGTATTGTCAAACAGTTATAGGTAACTAAATAGATAAGCATTGATAAACACTAGTAGATAACTAGGTAGGCATTGACAAACCGTTGTAGGTAACTAGGTAGGTATTGATGAATACCAGTAGGTAACTAGGACCTAAATTGGTATTTATATACAGTTGTAGGCCACTAGGTAGGCAATGTTAAACACAAGAAGGTAACTAATTAGGTATTGATAAGCAGATGTAGGCAACTAGGTAGGCATTGATAAACACCAGTAGGTAACTAGGTAGGTATTGACAAACAGTAATGTAGGTAACTAAGTAGGTACTGATAAATACTACGTAATAGGTAAGTAGTGATAACCACCAGTAGGTACAGATTGGTGGTTATCACTTGTAGGTTACTAGGTAGTTATAAATAAACTCTAGTAAGTAACTAGATAGGTATAAGGTAGTGATACCACCAGAACGTAACTATAGGTAATATTAATTAACAGTTATAGGTAATTAGGTAGTTAATAACATTAATTAACATTATCAATACAAATATTATTAAATAACTTTATACACATTCTTATCATTTACATTAAAAAATAAAAGTTACCAAAATGTAGAATATTAAATTATATTTATTTAAGATAATTTTAAGAAGCACGCAAGTTATCAAGTTGCATAAAGATCATTTCAATACTACATCTACCATGTCCAGGATGGCTGAGTGGTAGCGACGCAGGCTTCAATAGTACATCACACTAGAGTCCTGAGTTCGATTCCCGAGATGACCACTACAATTCTTTCTCCATTTCTTCCCATTTAATTTGTATATAACAATATGTAATATTAAAATAAATGATATACTGCCAAATGTACATATACACTATATGCAATATGGTAAGAAATTGCAATAATGATTAGTATGATCTTTTTTATTTCTTATACATATTTATATACCCCAATTAACCGAAGTAGTTTGAGCCAAAAGAGAGATATGTCCCCTTTGCAGAGGGGGACATCCACACTCTGTCCCACGTCTTACTGAGGGGGACATCCGCACTCTGTCCCACGTCTTGCAGAGGGGGACATCCGCTCTCTGTCCCACGTCTTGCAGAGGGGGACATCCGCACTCTGTCCCACGTCTTGCAGAGGGGGACATCCACACTCTGTCCCACGTCTTGCAGACGGGGATATTCCCACTCTGTCCCACGTCTTATTTCCCTCTATAGCGAGGGACATCCGCACTCTGTCCCACGTCTTGAATCCCTCTATAGCGAGGGACATCCACACTCTGTCCCACGTCTTGAAAACGGAGTGGGGTAAGACGTGGGACAGGTGGATGTCCCCCTCTGTCAGAGGGGGACAAGACGTGGGATCAGACGTCTTGCAGAGGGGGACCCCTGTGCAAATGAAGAGGGTTAGACGTCTGATGTTCCCCGCCCCACGTCTTAAATCCCTCTATAGCAAGGGATATCAGACGTCTTAAGACGTGGGACAAACAGCTTTTGGTTAGCTGGGTAGTTTTAAACTAAAGTAATTTTTGTTACGTCATTAAACGTATTAAGAAGACATCTGAACTTGTTTTTTTTTTTCATTTGAAAATTGTTTTCATTACAATACTCTCAAATAGAATGACAAATTTTATTGTTAATTTACAAAACACACTATGATTATATAATAATTTAAAAAACATTTTCAAATACTGCTAAGAAAATTTGATAATTAATTTACAACACGCATCTTATATTTAAAATATTTTTTATAAATAAATGGTGTATACGGCGGTAAATTATAAAGCACACGGCGAGTTGTTTTGGCGGCGAATTGTCCTAGCGGCGAATTGTCCGGTCACCAATCGTCATATAATAGTCAAAAATGAAAATTCTGTGTGGACTTGTTTTGCACTTGCTGGTACATATTAAAGTTAGGAAAGTGAATTACGAAATTTTCATTGACTGTGTGATATTTCTGTGCCCACTGACAAATTTTCCATAGTCGCAGCTCTCCCCGGGGAGTATCACCCTGGATATGTTATGTCTTGTTTATTTCAATTTTATATATCATATGTACATAAATATCAATATGGACGTTTGTTTACTACATAGAATCAGTCTCAGAAATATTATTCATTGGAATTATCCACATTATGTGAAATAAAAAACGATTCGTGACCTACCATTCCGCCCCTGAAAATCAAATTTCCCTCCTCTATTTCTCTGTGTGTGTAAATTTGTGATATTATTTTCATATTAATCTACTTTATTATAAATCATATTTACCAACTCATTGTGACACAGATTGGCAATGCCCAATTGCTTACACTATTCACAGCGTACTGGTAAGTGTTGATCTTAATGTTTGCTCCACGAATAAGCCAATAATACAGGGTTTGTAATAATGATGGGACACATAATAATCTTTAATAACTTTTGATATAATCCAAACTTCTTTTTTCAATTTAATAAAAAAAACATGTTTTTCTGCTTATCACTAACTGGAAATTTAATATTTTGACACAAATACATACTACCTTATTCCTATTTTGGGAAATAGTACTCTGAAGAGGATCGACAAAGCCGGCATTCGTGACCAGGCTATTAATCTGTTTATTCAAGCATTCGTGATCTAAATCTATCCTATATTGAATTTCCTAATCGAACTTCCTAATAAACTGCAAAATGAAGGTTTCATTTCTGTCTATTATCTGGATGTTTCCTGGCTTATGAGTAGAACTCAAGAGGAGTGTCTACTTAATGATAATACTACTAAGCAAATCCATTGTAATGCAGGTTTCTTATCAATTATAAAAAATCGTCATTTTAAACCATGTCAGCGTATTTTATTTCATGGGTTTATTTTAGATTCAGTATCCACACAGTACAGAGAATATATAGTATCCCAGAACTATAGGGGGGATATTACGCGTGTCCCGGTAGGCTGTGACGTCACATGTCAACAATGGTGCGTACGTTTGTACGTACAGTACAAACACAAAAGATGGCTGCAACACACCCAACTTTTGTTAAATAACGTTTTCGGTGATATTTTTTTAAATTCCACATTACCACATGCTATTATCCAATCTTTATAGTCATACGGACGAAAATTAAAAAATGACTGTTGATGAAATTGCTACTGGTCTTTTTACACCCAAAATAGTAACAAATTTATAGTCTTGAAGAAGACGATTTATTCAAGATAATTAGATCATTAGTCAGATCGGTCGCGTTGGCCGCCATCTTAATTCTCTATTCCACGTGACCCACAGCAATTCTGTTTACTATGACGTGACCTCTTGTCTACATACATGACGTCACAGCCTACCCAGAATAAATTTGAATAATACATGTAACTTGGGTACTATACTATTCTGTTTACTATGGTATCCATGACATTATCCTTACCAGAAGACAAAAAGAAGAATGTTGTCGTATCTATTCTTCCTGCAGTTCAATATGGGGCGTTTTTTTCCAGTTCCTTGAACGGGATCAAATAAAGGTTTCCCAGAGGTAATTTTGATAAACTCATGAAGTTGGGGGCCAACCCACTTTTCAAAAAGCTTTTATATTTGTGGACCGATTGTTCTAAAATTTGTAAGGTATATTTATTATATTCATTTTAACTTTTTGGCATTGGTTTTCAAAAATAATGTGGTTTAAAGTGTATGAGTGTACATATATTCCTAATAGAGAAAAAACTAAGATAGTTTTAGAATCCTTGAAACATTTCTAAAGCTCCTATTACATCCATCATTTTTCCTACGATGTCGTAGGGTGCGACGCTAGCATACGACCAAATCGTGGAGTGTAATAGCAAATCGGTCTTAACGATCACTCACTCACGAGTGGACTGATGATCTTTCCCCAGGACTAAAGATCGTCAAACGATAAATTACGATCAAGACTATGGAGTGCAACTGCAATTGCTCATCGTACGATATGATATCAGTCTGAATGAAGATCTCACAGAGTCGTAAGAAATCTTAAAGGTCCCCTCCAAGCAAATATTTTTATTGGCTTTATTCAACGAGGCTAATGTTTCTTATCATTTTGCTGCAAACCGCATCGAATTTGGTAGTATATTTTTAATTTTATATGCTTTTAAAGATTTTTATAATCAAAACTCCACAAAACCTATTTTACTTCCGACTTACTAATTTAAGAAAATTTCAGTCTGAATAAAAAGAATGTACACCATTTGTTTTGATTGTAAACTATGTATTAGGTTTAATAAATCCATTTAATATTCGTGTAAAGGTATAAAATTGAATGAAATTATAATAGAAACGTTTATATACTTTAGGAAACAATTAATATCTAAAATAATTTAAATAAAGGCCGAAAACGAATGGTTTGTTTATAAAATTCAAATTTGTATTCAAAACAAAGAGTGTAGAATCTTCTTCTTGAGCATCAGATTAGTGATTCGCTTAATTGTTGCTCACAGAGTATTAAAAAACTTTAAAAACAAATTATAAAATATATATTGAACAGAATTCTATGCGGCTTGCATAATAATGATCGTACACCTTAGTTCTATAATATTATGTTATAAACTCTTTTTTTCCGGAGCCTGGAGAGGACCTTTAATTATTTACAACCTGCGATCCTTCCGCTAATCGTAGTGTCGTACACTGACACCAGAATCGTGATCGGCACATTCACGCCGATTTCCGTGTTTTAGATGCACCCATGAATGTAATGCAGCTGTAAAATAATGAAATATGAGGTGATGTACTTAGCTTGTATGGGCCCAAGGAAGTTATTGGTACTCTATAAAACACACATCTGTGTCTCTTCATCCTTTAAAAGAGTTCTTCTCTTACATCACCGTTCCCTGGTGGTTTAAGTTTAAAGGGAGATTTCTTCTCCAGCTGTAAGCCTGTAGCGAGCTAGCGGCAGACGGCAGTGTAGCCTGTGAGTGTGTGGGTGTCATGTAGTAAGTGAGAACTGAGAAGAATTGGAACAATTCACAATGGTGATAATAAATCTTATAACGTTCCCAATTTCCCATCAATTCAATCCTATGTGATTTGCTGGTCCAGTGGTCCTGAATTCCAATGTCTTATGTCTGTAAGAAATATCCTGGGTCTGACTCTGAGGAAATTAGCTATGAAATATTCTTTTCAAACAGTCTCGAGTGGAAATTGGAATCAAAGTAAAATTGTATGTCTCTTAAACTCACCATTTGTCTCTCCAGTTCTCTCCAAAATTCAACAAATTCTCTCCAAAATGATCAAATTATCATAAATTCTCTCCAAAATAACATTGTAGCATAGGAGAAAAATAGAAAAAAACTCCCATTTGCAATTGAAGGGCTCAAAATAACTGTCACAAACTCGCCATTAAAATGGCGAGTTTGGACATGCTTCATTACTTGGATTGGAATGCCTTGAACAATTCTAATTCTGACTTCAAAATCAAACCATCTAGCATCTACCTACATTACATCTAGTCCTCCTGCCACTGTCCCGGTCAGTGGTGCTGAAAAGCGAAATTCTAGAATTCCCCCGAAATTCCAATTCCAGTTTGCAGAATATGAGACATTTTTAACTGTTTCTGTCCAAACAATCCAGTCAATCCTTAATTTCCTCTTTTATATACATGTATATATGAAAAGTAAATGATTACTTGAGGAACACTTTATCAGTTCCTCCAAGTAATAAACTAATAAAGCATGTCCAAACTCGCCATTTTAATGGCGAGTTTGTGACAGTTATTTTGAGCCCTTCAAATGCAAATGGCGAGTTTTATCTATTTTTCTCCTATGCTACAATGTTATTTTGGAGAGAATTTATGAAAATTTGATCATTTTGGAGAGAATTTGTTGAATTTTGGAGAGAGCTTGAGAGACTAATGGCGAGTTTATAAGACATACTATTTTACTTGGCAGTTCCTGGCTCCTGCAGTCCTGAGTCTTGGGCTCAGATTTGTCGCAGTCTTGCAGAATCTTGGAAAAATGTTCCATAGGCATATTCTGCAGTCTGCCAGTTTGTATTTGGTGCACTAAACTTCTCTGACTTTTAAAAAAATCTGAGAAATAGCTGCCAACATTTATCATCAATTTGTCTAGTCCTCCAACATTTTTCCAGTTTCTCCTCCCAAAATTAATGATAATATAGGAATTAATAGCTAAATATTCTCCGACATAGCCACTCTGGAAAAAGTGGTCTCTTCTGATGGATTAATTACTCTGTTGGAGTTTTGCAAACCTTAAAATACAGTAATAAATTAATGGGAACTGTATAATCTGCAGCATTTAGCCTCTAAAATTCATCTGTTAGCCTAAGGTATTTTCCAGAGTGGCGACATAGCAGGAATTTTTTTATTAGAGAAATTGAATATCTTCCGATATATCATTGGAATTTACCACCAAATACAATCTGGTCAGTCTGGACAGGAGGACTAGATGCCAGTCTGTATTTCATAGTAAATTCTACTGACTTGTCAAGTCGTCAGTGGAATTTTTCTCCATTGAAAATAATATTCGGACAAAGACGGTGGATGTTTAGCTATTTATTCCTATGTTACCATTAATTTTTGGTGGAAAAATGGGTGAAATGCCAGGTAATAAAGCATGTCTAAACTCACCATTTTAATGACGAGTTTGTGACGGTTATTTTGAGCCCTTCAATTGCAAATGGCCAGTCTGCAGAATGTGTCTCTTCTCCCGCAGAGATTTTTATTTGACAGGGAGTTACTCTCTGACTCTCAGTAGCAGATTCAGAATCTCCCGCAGCTAAATTAATGGTAATATAGGAATTAATCACAAATCTCCCGCAGCTAGATTAATGGTAACATAGAAATTAATTCAAGAACTCCCACAGAGATCTCCAATTTCTAAAATTCAATCAAAAACTCCCGCAGAGAGTCTTGGAAAAATGTTCAATATTCTGCAGACTGGGCAAATGGTGAGAAATATCAAATTTTCTCCTATGCTACAATGTTGTTTTGGAGAGAATTTATTATAATTTCATCATATTGGAGAGAAATCTGGTGATTTTTGGAGAGAGCTAGATAGACAAATGGAGAGTTTGCGAGTCATACTATTTTACTTGGGTGAAATGTTTGTGGGTCAGTCAAATTACTGGAAATTTATAGTGGATTTTTTCAGCTCTTTCAAAAAGTCAGTGGAATTTTGTGCACCAAATACATACTGGTTTCCAGCCCCACCGCAGGGACGAGACCCCATCCTCCACCCCTACCTCCTGGCAACAACAACTCCCTCCCCAGGCTCCTCAACCTACACCCTCCTCACATCCCAAGTCTCCTCCAGAAAACTCCACACCCCATCAAGATCTCTTTCTCCAAAACTCATCACTCCATTCATACTGACCACTCCATATCTCTCCCTCAACTCCACCAGCATAGGGTCAAGCAGGTAAATTGGGGCACACTAACACCAGTCTGTATTTGGTTCACAAAATTCCACTGACTTTTTGAAAAAGCTGAAAAAATCCACCATAAATTTCCAGTAATTTGGCTAATCTACCAACATTTTACCCATTTTTCCACCGAAAATTAATGGTAACATAGGAATAAATAGCTAAAAATCCACCGAGTTTGCCAGGATATTATTTTCAATGAAGAAAAATTCCACCCACATGTCGGTGGAATTTAACATGAAATACAGACTGGCACTAACAAACTGCGGCCTTTAACAACAGAAACATCATAGCTTCAAATCACACGTTAAAAACTTAAATTAATTAATTATAGCATATACTGCACTTCTTATGATAGCTATGCTATTTTAATGTAATTTCGGTTGAGAATGTTTTAGAGACAATCTTGAGAGGGTCGCAATTTACCTGCGTGACCCTAGAATACTCCAACAAGAAGTATTCCAGAGTCTCCTCCTCCACACCTCACCTCTCCTCCCACAAATCTAGCTCTCCACCCCAACCTAAGAGTATTCGTTCTCACCTGAAACATCAGACATGCTCCCCACCTATTCTCTCCTTTTCCCTGTACCACACCAATGTACTCTTACTTTCCACCTCCCTTCTCCATCTGTTTTCCTCCCATCCATCAACTATTCCTAATTCCCTGCCATCCAACACTCAAAGCTTCCCAGTCCAAACTCAGCTCTGCCATATACTCCTCCATCTTTCTCATCCATGAACCACCTCCACCCCCCACCCTCTCTCCTAATCATATCCCTTAGTACCTCATTTCCAGTGTTCATTAAAAACCCACCAAACCTAACCTTCATCTTCATGTCCCTTGCCTTCGCTGATGAGCACCCTACTTTTCCCTGCAGACCTGCTACTGGTGTGTAATTAGGTGCCCTCAAAATCCTTCTCCAAACCCCATTCTCCAATCTATGCAACTTCTCAATCTCCGTTTTGTTCCACACCATAATCTCCCCCGCATGCAGTAGCTACCCCCGGTAACACCACACTCTTCCGAAAAGTTTTTCCCATCAGTAGCCTGTCACAGGACCTCCACCACTGAGTAGGTCGCATTCACCATTCTCTCTGCACTCCTTATCTTTTCCTTCTTATTCTCCCTGAAACAATCCCTCCTTGCACTCACCAACACTCCCAGATATCTAACTTCCTCCACCACTTCCATCCCCCTGATCACATTCTCTTCAACTTCATCACCACCATTAAAAACCATACACTTACTCTTCTCCCTACTTATACTCAAACCACAATCCCTTGCACCCTCATCCAACACATCTATGATCTCCCCTGCCTCCTTCCTTCCTTGATCTAGTCAATAGCAAACCATCATCCACATAGAACAGTACTGGTATCCTTATGTGACCACTCCTTACCCCAAACCACTCCTCACCAATCTCTCTATTATTCTGCTAACCACCATGACAAACATATGTGGGGAACCTGTACACCCCTGCCATATCCCGTTTTTTACCTCCAGTTCTCCCAGCTCTCTTCCCTCTTGCCACACTTCCGTCTTATCCCCTCTGTACAATTCTGCTATAACCTGGATCACTCTGGGATCACACTTATAATATATTAAACTTTCCACCAGAGCCTTCCTGTCCACTCTATCAAATGCCTTGCTAAAATCAGTCGCCACGACAACCAAAATCTCCTTCCTCACATAGCTCTCCTCTACACATTCATTTAGTATCCACAAATTCTCCTCAATTCTTCTCCCCTCTGTAAAACCAGCCTGCATACCACTCACTCTGCCATCATACATCCTCTGCTCCACCAATCTATCCTTTATCATCCTCATGAACAGCTTATAACCCACATTTGTTAGAGCCACAGGTCTATGCTGCATGGCCTGTGGCCTCTTTACTTTTGGGATCATTACTGTCTTGGAAGACTTCCATTCTTTTCTAACGGCTCCTCTCTCCAACACTCCATTGTACGCCTTAACAATACTCCTCATACACTTCTCACTCCTGCTCATAGCCTTATACAATTCTCCTTTTATACCATCAGGACCAGGTTGCTTCCCACACTTTACCTTCATTCTTTTCTCCACATCCTCCTTTACAAATTTAACATCATTCATCCACTCCTGTCACCACTCTCAACCTGATTATACCTGTAATACTTCTTCCTTCTCTCATTTCTTCCTATCTCCAATGCCTGAATTCCATTTTCTCTATCCCTTTCATATTGTTGCCTTCTCTCTCCGTTCCAAACTTCATCCACTTTATTTTCATTCTTTTGATAAATCTCTTTCCAACCATTCATCATCGCCTCCCTCTCCAATTCTTCTCCTATTTCCTCTCCATTTAATCCAAATAACTTTCCCCTTGTTTTCTGAGACTCTCTCCCTTGAAGTTTCTCTATCATTTTCCACTTCTTCTTTCCATTTTTATTCAATCTTACTTCCTCAGCTACTTTTCTCTCATATCTCATCTTCACCTCCCTCACTAACCTCTTTACTTTCTCCTTTTGCTTTCTATAAAGAGTCCATACTCTATCTCTCTCCTCACCTTCTACTCTACTTTTCCTTCTGTTTAGAACTCTCCTGTACTTTATTTCCCTTCTGATTTCATTATTCATCCAAGGTTGATCAATTACTTTCCTACTTATTTTCCTATCCTTCTCCTACCATTTCTTCTCAGACATTCATTAGCTTTTTCCTGCACTATTCTCTCCCATTCATTTATATCCATATTTACTACTCCATCTATCTCTCCTTCCACCTTACTTATAAATTCATTCATCATAATTTCATCATCCACCATATAGTAACTATTCTCTTAATATTCACATTCCTTCCTCTTTAACTTTTCTTCCTTCACTCTGAAAACTCCAGACATGTAGCAGTGGTCTGACATATCAAACATTTCCTTCTTATCATCCACAACCATCCCCTCAAATCTCCTGTACATCAGCTCATTCACTAAATAATAGTCAATCACACTTCTTTCATCCCCCCCCTGGCATACTTCCCTTCACATCTCTCATCCACATTTAGCATCACCAAGTTCCATCTCTGCATGAAGTCCAACATTATAACCCCATTCCTATTTAATTCCTGTTTAAATTTTCCACCCTCACCTCCGACGTCAGCAAATCTCTGCACTCACAATCAATCTTCTCCATTTCCACTTCTCCCTCATCACTTGTTAGCATCATAATTCCTCCCCCCTTCTTATCACTCATCTCTCTCATCCTATCTACAGGGTGGGGCGTAAGTTTGGAAGCAAATGAAAGTGCATATTATAATCCAACAAAAATATATTTAATAATTTACAGTTATTTATTATTACAAGAATTCAAAAATCATAAATTTATTCAAAATCTCCCCCCTTGTTTTCAATAACAGCCTCAAATCTCCTCCGAACTCCTCCTACTGCGGCACGCAACTGTTCTTGTGAAATTTCCTTCCAAGATCTCTGGAGCGAATGCTTTAAATCATCCACACTGCGATGGAATTTACCACCGGCCTTTGATTCAAGAATGGACCATACCGAAAAATCCATAGGATTAACATCTGGGGAGCAGGGAGGCCACATTTCTTTGGACCAAAACTGTCGAAGATGGTCATGGCACCAGTTTTGAGTGACATTTGCAGTATGTGAAGTCGCGCCGTCTTGCTGAAATGTCCATAGAGTGTCATTACCGAAGTGATCCTTAGCTGACTCCAACATTGGCGTCAAAATATTCTCAATATAACATTTAGCATTGATTTTGGCGCCTTGTTCCTCAAAAATTAAAGGAGATCTCCAAGTTTCTGAAACGGCGGCCCAGACCATTACTGAAGCAGGTTTCATGGTTCTGTGGACAGTTTTTGGTTGTATGGGATGTCTTTTGCACTTTTACCAATTATTCTGTCATTCCTTCGGTTGTGAGCCATTTCCACTGTGAAAATTATTTCGTCAGACCAAACAATTTCACCAGCCGTGCCAGACTTCAATTCTCTCAGAAGTGCTTTGCTTCTCTCCAATCTCTTTTTCTTTACAGCTTCTGACAGAGTCTGTCTCTTTTGGAGGGTGAAAGAGGACATTTTTAGGTCTTCTTTGACAACTCTTCTCATTGTTCTGGGACTCACATTAGCTGTTTTGGCTAACAATCGTATTGACCTTTTCGGGTTCCTCCTGATCTTCTCTCAAGCACATTTTATCAGTTGTTTGGTGCGTTGGGAGTGTGGTCTACCACTTCTTGGACAATCAGTCAAGTGTCCTCTCTCATTAAAACGCTTCACACACTTCCAAACAGTCGATCTCGCTATTGAGAGAGTCTTTGAAATGACGGAATCTGACTTCCCGGCACGGTGTAGAGCAATAATGGCTTCTCTTTTGTTTGACATTTTTGAATTGACTAAATTTTTGTAAAAAATAACACTGCCACGTCATAATGTAGTGTCTCTACTATAGTTCAAACCCTATCACCTACTTAGAAACTTATTTTTAAGAATTATATTAATGTTTGAAAAATTGCTTCCAAACTTACGCCCCACCCTGTATAACATTCACATCATCTCCCCACTCCACTCTTTTGAATTTTTCATGCATTTCCACTAGTCCAATTATCCTTACTTCATTCACCTCCTTCTCTTCTCCCATTCTTCTCATAATATCTATATCCTTCACGTCAGTCAGTCCCTGCACATTTATCATATCAATTCTCACCAGACTACCTCCCACTCTACCCCCTCCCTATCTCAGTCCCTTATACTCCTCCATTCCATCCCCTTTCTTATTCTCTTCCCTTCATTTGTTATTTGTATCCCCAATTTCTTGTTCTACCTTTCCTTCCTCTACTGTCGTTTGTTCCCTTTGCCAGCTCTCCTCCCTCTTTATTATCTTTCCCCTTCTTATATAAATATACATTCCCTCCCCTCTCCTTCTCCACAGCTCTTCCCTTATTTTCTTATCCTGTAGTCTTTTATTCCTCATACAATCTGGCATTATCATAACTCTCCTAAACCTATCTCCCATCTTCCTCAAATTTTTAGCTTTACCTATCACCGCCCACTTCTGACCCACTGTCTCCATTCTTACCAGTGTCGGCACTTCCCTATTGTTATTCTCTTCCTCTCGTCCTTTCCCCCCTCTCAATCTTGTAATTTCTGCCATGTGTGCATTTTGTACACCTAACTTAACCTCAATTATTTCCTTCAACTTCTCCCTATCATCTCTGCCTCCTCCCTCTCACAAACCGTACACCACCAAATTGCAAACTCTCTTCTTTAATCATCTTCTTTCACTTCACTCATCACTTCATCTTTTATCTCCCTCATAATTTCCTCCATTGGTCTTCCTCCCATTTCCAATTTTTCCCCTATTTCTTCCTTAATCTCTGCTATCACTTCCTCCTTAATCTCTTTTTTCATTTCACTCATTATTTATAAGAATCTCTCCATTTCTCCCTTCATCTCCTCATTTAATTTCCTCAAATACCTATTTTCTTCCTCTAAACTATTCATTCTATCCTTTGCTCCCTTCACAAACTCCTCGCAATTACCACACACCCACATCGTGCTATCCACCAAACTCTTAAAACTCAAAATCGCAAACATCACATTGGATGCCATTTTGCCTCTCCCCCACCTTCTTACCACGTCCAACCCCCCACACCCCTCTCATCTCTCTCGGATTATCATTCAGGTTAAAACCTTCAAAGGCACCAGAAGGCATAGGTTTTGAAATGGTCTCTTGAGATTACCCCCTTTGATCGGGGCTTGGTTGGTGATCTACTTACACACATCACTTACAATTATCTTAACTCCACAAAAACAAAAAAGACTACCGACGAAAGAGACACATTGCAACTGCTCACGACTGGTCTGAGCCCAATCTTAGAAATTGGAGATCTCTGCGGGAGATCATGAATTAATTCCTATGTTACCATTAATTTAGCTTCGAGAAATATTGAATTAATTCCTATGTTACCATTAACTCAGTTGCGGGAGATTTTGAATTAATTCCAATCCAGTTTGTATTTGGTGCACTGAACTCCTGACTTTTTCAAAAATCTGAGAAATAGCTGCCAACATTTTTCATCAATTTGTCTAGTCCTCCCAACATTTTTCCAGTTTCCCCTCCAAAAATTAATGGTAATATAGTAATTAATAGCTAAATATCCTCAGACATTTCATGTTTCAATGGGTGGCAGGAAAGTTGCCAGTTTAGTGAGAAAATAGATCTAGTTTGCCACATTTAAGATACTTTAAAGTAGAAATTTGCTTGACTTCCTAGTGAAGATTTTACACTTGAAAATACCCTCATGCTTCATGTCTGATGCATGTGCATCTCTTGAGACTATTTTAGGAGTGATTTACTTGTTATTTACATGTTTTTCAACTTATTTCACCCCTGAAAAGTCGCCAGTATACTGGCGACTTTGTCCATACTTTGAAACATGGCCGACATTGCAGGAATTTTTTTATAAGAGTAATTTGGAATTTACTGCCAAATACAATCTGGATTCCCCAGTCTGCTGAAACTGCCAGGTAATAAAGCATGTCCAAACTCGCCATTTTAATGGCAAGTTTGTGACAGTTTTTTTGAGCCCTTCAATTACAAATTGCGAGAAATAACCAATTTTCTCCTATGCTACAATGTTATTTTGGAGAGAATTTATGATAATTTGATCAATTTGGAGAGAAATTTGGTTATTTTTGGAGGGAACTGGAGAAACAATTTCAATTGGAGAGTTTGTGAGACGTACTATTTTACTTGGACTGAAACTGGTAAAGTGTTCGTAGAGATCTCTTATTTTGTTTGTAGCAAAAAATGTAAATATAGGGATTAATTCAGAATTGTTTGTAGCAATATTAATGTAAATATAGGAATTAATCAAAAATTGTTCGGAGAGAATATCCCAAATATCTCGCATATTCTGCAGACTGGTGGATTCCTATGT